>JABFQD010000102.1:0-39239 GCA_022817045.1 Psix sp. ZL-2020
TTTAGTCAAGTTTTTTTCATGGAGATTATTATTGCGGATTTTACATCACGGAATGTAATCAAAAAGTGACGTTGAAAATTGAATGTGTGCCTTACTCCCATATTTCTCTTTTTTTTTTTCTATACATTTTTTCAGATTTCAGTTAAAATTATACAATTTTTTGTTGAATATCAAATTACAATCGTATGAAAGGAATTATTTGCATCCAAAAACCGGAATATGACATTAACGTGTGCATTGTTCGAATCGCATGTTCCCTCATAAAACCAGAAAACACCTCGTAATTTGAATACCTCCGTTACGATCAAGATTCATACATCGAGCATTAACTTTCTTCAGTGTATTATCAAACAAACCGTTGATTTATCTTGCGTAAATCAGAAATCACAGTTCCGAGCGCGAGAAATAAAATGTTGCGTGGATGGAAAAAGTTACTTGCATACCACGAATGCGATGTAAAAATGCAATTAATCCCACTGACTGGGTTGACGGTACTACGAACGCCCACACAGAGAGAAGAAAAAACAATAAAAGTACCCTGAGGTTTACGCGTAAAAGTGCGTAGTTGACTCGCACGACTCACGTGCCATCTTGATAGGATTTTCATACGCATAAAGCGTCAAACGTTCTCGTATCCCACTGCGGTTCATTTTGAATAGGCTCAGTTGATTCGCTCGAAGCAGGTATAAATCTCTGACGGTTGCGCGAGAGTGCGCGCTGCAGCAACACGGGTTATTATCGGAATAACCAGTTGAATTTATTTCTCAAGGAGAATACAATATTTCGACATTTATGCATTATACGAAAATAATTTTCCCCAGATAGGAATAATTTGCGGACTTTTAAAAACCTCTTCCTTGTTTGTCATAACGAAAAATCGCTGCTGCGCTGAAAGCAAAGGTGTATTTCATATTCGCAAATAGGTTGCGATTAAGTTGAATGCATCACGAGCGAGTATTTAATATTTTTTCTCGCATCTGGCTGTGTATGCTTAGATTATTTATATTACTTTCGCAAGAATCATTGCGTACACTAAGAACTTTTAATATTAAATTTATATCTTCCGTAACTTCGGATTTCTGATAATAGTAATTTAATTGATCTACTGTTGGAAATGTACTTTATATTTTTGACTAATTTCATTTTGTTTCTGTTCTAGGTGAGTGCTAATAAGTATACTTTATACAGCGACATTGGTGAGTTCGTTTTAATTTATTTCTCCGGCAGGGTTTATTTACGTCGCGCTACGCAGTCGCGTTTTATGTTTCTTTGATGATAAAAAACTTGTATCTTTTTCTATTTATATTTATATATATATCTTTGTACTTAACATATCGAGAATTCAAAAGAATTCATATTTTCCTTTAACCCTAATACTATATATATCATCTTAAAATACAAGTCACTTTTAATTCGATATTCGGACAAAACCTCGGTATGAAATGTAACAAGATTTTCGCATTACTTTTATCGTTCAATAACGCATCGGTGAAATGTTTTCATACTATTTCATCTAATAAGCTGATTATAATTTACATAAAAATCGAGAATCGATATTTTTTCAGAGGATCACCCTCTTGAATATAGCAGAAAGCAATTAACCGTAACGACTGTGTTCCCGAATCGCGCAGCTTTCCGCCATAAGAGTGGATCCAGGACATGGGGAGAAAATGGGAAATCCCCTATTATCCGCGTATACGCGAATAGGTAATCAGACCTTGTACGGAAATCCCAGCTCGATCTCTCGATCCGGCGATGTACTTCGTTCCGTCGCCCTCCTGCAGCTCATACTATCTAAAATGCGTTCCGCGGCCGTCCTGCAGGACATATACATCTTCAGCTATATTACCAAGTGAAATAGAAGGAACCCGGAACATAGACTCGCAGCAAAGAGTAGGCCTTGGAGTCCCATAACCCCATCAGAGATTCTCCCCAGAGTATCATATACGCCCTCGAAATCCCTTCGTCTCGTTGTACAGTTTCCACAAAATAGTTTTGTGGTCGGGAACCGCGTTTTTCCATCTGCCGATTTAACTATCAAAGTAACATACTGCTAAGCCATTTCGCAATTTTAATGCTTTTTCCATTATAGTTTCATTGGCTACAGAAAAAGACATGAGATATTTTCAATCCAATCTGAGATCTTATTATTTGTTTTTCGAAAAAAAAACATTTTCTTAGAATAATCAGATTGAAAATTATTTTCGATTGTTGTTTAATAGGAAGCGTAATATATTTAATCGAACAAATATATAAACATTTTTATATTACTACATTTAAAAACAGAATGCTTTTTATTCTACTTTTTTAATTCACACAAATTTGTTTAAACCTTTTCAAAGGTGAAACTATATATTAAATGAATTCAACAAATTCACGTTTTTTCACTCAGATAATATATACCATATAATATATAAACTATATATAACTCGATATTTCACAATACATGTGAAATATCGAGTTCCATAAGAGCCTTTGAATACTCACTAGAGACCATGGTTTAAGACCAGCTGAATGCAATAATATAATCAATCTCGCTAAAGCAGAGGGACGGGTTAATAACTCGTAACTCATACGGCGATATAAATATTTCATTCATCAATAACGATGAACTTGAATTAAGTCGGAAATTGTATTCGTAGAATCATCACACTTAGTTGAATTGAATCTCGATCGAATCTTTGTAAACATACATAGAGTTGAAAAATGATCTAACAAAAACAATAAACGAAATTCTTGTATAGAAATTGGTTTGAAAAATTTTTCGCTAAAGAGTAGGGTGGCCAATAAAGTGCCATTTTGAGCCACCAAACTCCGATAATGGAAGTCGCTAATAAATTCTGAAGCTAATATGAAATTATCGTTAAATGCACTTAGAACATACTAATACACGACTTGGCTGTTGGCATCGTCCTGGTCGTAATTTTTTACTGCAGCTCCGATCCATTTTCACGAT
Source organism: Psix sp. ZL-2020 (assembly GCA_022817045.1). NCBI lineage: Eukaryota > Metazoa > Arthropoda > Insecta > Hymenoptera > Scelionidae > Psix > Psix sp. ZL-2020. Next base: position 2,957 of record JABFQD010000102.1, read on the forward strand.
TTTTCTTTAAGACCCGGCAGACACGATAATTTTTCCCGGCAAAATAAGACCCTCGCGTAATTTACATTGAACCCTCAGTTTTTTTTCGCTTTCGCTTTCCGCTCATTTTCAAACAATTTATGCCTATTTTCAGTTAATTAAGAATCATCGACGGTACAAAAATATGCAAAGTATTTCGTACAAAACAATGTTCTCAACTGGCGAGACAAAATTTAATTAAGCCACGTAATTCACGTCCGTTTGGCGGACATGTGTAAACTTGAAGATCGTTAACTCAGTTTTGAAAGAGAAAAGTCGCGTCTGTCGCGCGACATCGCCCGCGTCGAGCTGGCGCGGCGGACGCATCAGCGCGCCGACATGATTAGCGCTCTTGTAAGCTCAAATGTTAAAACATGACGTAGCCCGTGGTGACAAGCCGTGCTACCAAGTCGCTGCAATGTATCAAGCCGTACACGAACTTCTGGCACCGGACACCGTAACACATCCTGCCTGGGCGTATACGCTTACGCGCTGTTTCATATCTTTTTATTTCATGCTGCTCTGCGAAATTCAATTTTTTACCCTTTATGTAAATTATTTGCTGCCAAGCTCAATGAGACTCGTTTCCTGGGAATCGCACGTGCTTCACCAAAATACAAACTTTGTCCAATCAGAATTTACATTTATGCGTAAATTTTTTTGCATGATTCTTTACACGAAAACGTACAACAAAATTTCCAGCAAACAGATACTTTGGTTTAATCACACATTCGATATGTTATCGATATTTTGAACGAATATATATAAAGAGCTAATATGAATTACTGTACAACGTTTTAAAAGAGCTCATGGTTACGCAAATGGAAATTTACTTGTCTACATATGATGTTCAAACAGAACATCATTTATATGTATTTGAGTCGAAAAAATGTTTACTATCGAAATTTAATCAATTAGAAGTATTATTGAGATGTATAACTGAAATTGACTCGTGAGAATAAGTATACCTGTTTCATATATAATACGGATATTTCGTTGCCGGCGATGTTTCTCTATTAAATATTTCATTGCGAGTACTATTTTCGTACAAGCTAGCTGTATCTCGAAATTTCTTTGTAATTTGATAAATGATTCAGACTATGAATATAAATCAGTGGATGGACAGAATTATCACGCTGCGATTTTCTGCAGTTGGATTTGGCTTATCGAAAATTCCGGCGCAGCTTTCATGCTTATGGCAAGCTTTCGACGCTATCCGTTGGCCGTCGCTTTTGCTACAATGTTATCCGGTCACGCGCGGATCTAGCTTTCAGCGGACTGTCTGCGTACTCATCATGTGTGTCGGACTCGTTGAATGGCCGTATCGTTATCGCGCGTCAAATGCGACGAGATTGGCGCGTTCGCGTAGACATTCATTGGATGAAGCGAGGGATGCAAAGTCAAATAAAAATCACAACTTGGTCCAAAGAAAAATTACACTTGAAAAGAAGCCGGTTAAAATGCGGTCGGCGGGCACATTTGATCGACGGTATCGTAAAGATGAAAATAACATTTGCGCATCCTCTGAATGAAAGCGCGAAAATCGCGCGGAAGCTTGACGATGGTGACAATTCGATGGAGTACTTTTGGGAAAATTGCGCGACTGTTATCTAAACGATCGGAAAGTGCATTGTAGCAAGTCGTAACGACAGCGAGTAATGACGGACTATCGATCGATGTGATCATTGTGCGGGGCAATTAATGTTTCTTTAAGCGGCCGTAAAATCGTGCCGAAGTATCGTCAAGATGAAAATCTCCCGGCGTACGATACACAACTTGGTGCGGACACGAAAACTTGCTTTTCTCCCTTGACTTTCTCGGTGTCGGCATCGTCTCGTAACGAGAATGCATCTTCCCTCAGCCCCCGCGCTGCCTCCCAGGAAATTACTTGCTCGGCGCAGCTCGGGGCGTTATCGAACAACGAGCTTCGAACAAAGTTGCCGGGCTCTTCCTAAATTATGTGCGGCTTCAAGCTCGCTTTCACGGAAGAAGAGCATCGTGAGCGCTTTGAACGTCTACATCGACGTTGCAGACACCGAGTTTCACGTTAAGCGCAGGATTCGCCAAAGGAAATTATTCTACCTTCTGCAGCGACAAGAATGACGACGTTTCGGAAATAACGAAAAAATATTCGACCCTGTAATTGAAGCGAATAAAAAAAGACGTGACTCGAAAATATGATTCGCTCGCAATATCCTCGACGCTGAAGCATTACAGGCTAACGAGCGGGACATTCATTTTGAAGAGTAACTCTTAACGAAGTTGCGCGCTTCCCTCAAGTGACCTTCGATCTCGACGCACACCTAAGGCACACGATCGGTTGGCTTTAGCCCATGAAGGCACGATATATCATACGCCGCGAGTGACCCAATATTTTAATAAAGTGCGACCACGATCCGTAACTAACCAAGTTTCGCTGCGTGTATCGCAGGAATGCATTACGAGCTTCACAGAACAGCCCCTCGAAAAAGAAGAATGGCGCGATGAGTGAACACAGTGATGTACGGCCAATCAGCGGCATTAATGCGTCTCACCTATATCAGCGATATTTATAACATCGTGCTTAATAAGATATTCAAAGCCGCACGATTGTACATTTGTGTCGCGAAATTTATTACTTATTTTATGTCAACCTTCGAAATCAAGAATATTCTCTCGGAGTATTGTTACAAGTTTTGTTTATACACAAATATTTCTTTATCGATTATTTATTATATCTAAATACAGGACAAAAAATTATTCCATGTTCTGCACTCTTGAATCTTATCGTCTGTCCAAAAATCTAAAGGAACAAGATCTCATTGATACGAATCTGCTTTCAGTATATAATATTTCGATAACGAAATATTTATTCTGGAAGAAGAAACTCGTTATGTTTGTACACAATTTATTATTTTGCATTTAGTATTTATAGATTTAACTAAAATGAGAAAAAGAGAGACATGAATTTAAATATATATACTATAAATAAAATGAATTGAAACATTTGAGAAATTCGAATATAAGATATATTTAAAATTGTGGTATTTCTCTACAAGTTTTCAGATAAATGTTTTCATATCTTTTACTTTAATTATTACTATTTTATTGTAAACGTATTATCGTATTTTTCTTATGAGACTCTCAACATTTCATTAAACTTTTATTCTCATGTATATGAATATAATGTATGGTATATGAATGTTCCTTAAGATTGGTTCTTGATATGGTCTATATACATATCGAAGTATACATAAAAATTAGTATACAAAAACTAAAATAGCTTATACGAACATTGAAATTGTAATATAATCACTTCTAATGCAATTTCCATAAGAAATAGTTTATAGTAAATTAGGAACATTAAACATCACTCGAAAAAGCTTTAAATATTATTATAATGATGATAGTAAAAACTTAACAAGAAAACTTGAATGCATTTGCGGTTTGGCCAATTAGGAGAATCCAAAACAAAAGTCAGAAATTGAACAACAGTTATATAGACTAAAGTGACAGTTCTCTCTCCTCCATAAACTTCCAAGTTTACAGTTGCTCTCAACTCGGAACTTCAAGAGATGTTTAACTTGGTTACGCAGGAATCGGATAGAGGTGTGATTATGTTTGGATTAACTATAACCCACTATTATAGATATCTCTAATCAGACTAGATCACGACATATCGCATCGAAACAGCACGTCAATTGGGTTGCTGCAATTCACAACGACGCTGCAACGCCCGTGGTGGTTGCTGTGGTGTCGGCGGTTTGGCAATTCAACTCGGCCATTACTATTCATACATTCCATATTAGGTCTACGTTATCTTGCACCTAGCCATTACTTGCCAGTTATACCTGGAAGCCATAACGAAACAAAATTATGGGCGAAAACAAAAGTAAGCGCGATTAGCGACAACATGTGAAGCCGCAACGATGACGTTTCCGGTAAAAACTACGGAGGCTGATCCGTGTATTCTAACGAGCCAATGATCGAGCGCGCGTCGTCATTACTTAGAGGCTTCCCACGCACGCAGGCATTTGCCACGGACACTTTTTGTTCGCACAAGCCGCTTAGCCGACATCGAAATAACAAGGTGCATACCGGTAGTCGATAACTCTGCTTCTTAAAGGCATTCCATTCGAACTCGGTCCTTTATTACGAGCACAAAGTGCACTACGATCTGGAATGATGATAATTAACCCATCCGCGCGCGTCGTCTTAAAAATATGTAAGCCAAACGCTAGCGCAGCTGCTATAGAGTCCTTACGGGACCGGGACAAAAACAGGCTACACGAGAAATCGGTCGGGCACACCGAGGGTGTACATAAACAACACTTTCAACTTGGCACTAGAACGCGCTAATGACGGGATATTAAATAACGATAACGATCCCCGGACGCTTTTTGCCGCGGCCCGCGAAATTCCACCGCGGCGCCCGATCTTTCGTCAGCAGCTCGTTCCAGTTCCGCTGACTTAATTGACCGAGGCTACGGCCACGAAGGTATCCCTTTTTTACTCGCTCTCATCCTGTCTTTGCTAACCGATAAAGGACCCCAACCGAGCTTTATTAGTGATTTCGCGATTTTTCGAATCCGTTGGATACCACGTGTAATGAGTCCGTGCAATTATAACGGTGTCGTGCACACATGTAATTCGTACAGATTATCAAGCGATAGCCTATGAACGGCTTCGGGCACCGCCCAAGGTACTGACAATCACCTGTCAACTTGTCTCGCGTTGCTCTATTAGACCTGGTCTGCTCTACGAGCAGGTGCTTCATTCTTGAATAACAGTTCAATTGTTCAAATGTGCATATTGATAGTCCGTGGAGAAAAATTTATTTTGTTCGTACAAATTATTTATTCACTACGTGTCGATTGTTTGATTATTGACTCTTTCAAACTTTAATTCTCAATTTAGAAATCATCACAACTATAGCTTAAATGAATGAATACAAACAACCAAAAAGCTCAGTACGAATTACAAATTATTTAGTCAAATTTTTCAAATAATTTTTAAATGGAAGAATATTTAATTTATCCTAGTAGCAATTGAAGAAATGCAATAACAAGTAGATAAAAAATAAAATTTTCATTTCAGCATGGGTTTAAAAAATTACCTATCGACGTTGATGCAAAAAGTGATATAATACGTTCATTCAAGACACTATTGGCTTACAACAGAAAACGACTTCTTTCGGACGAAATAAAAAACAAGTTCGTAATGCTCGGCAATCTAATAAACGCGATTACTTAGATCCCAATTGCTTTTCCAGCATGGGTGATACCTCGTGGATTTCTTCTTAGCCTTTATATAGCCTATTTGAAGATACCATGTAGGCCAAGCGAAAGCTCTATTCGGGGTAAACTTACAAGTCGAAATAAATACAATATTATGCAAACAGTTGGGGCTGATCGCACATGGCAAAGCCACGGGAATCCCGTATAAATTGACACTAAACGGAGAGCCGGTCAAATAAGATTCCAAATTTTTGCTCTTCGGCTAAACTCTCGAAGAAGTATAGACGGGATATATTTTAATAACGGCGTTGTCACACTGAATATAACCTAATAGACATTTGGTTTCGGAAAAGCCATGCATAAATTGCCAATAGGTTACGGGCCCAGTCGATAACTAGGAAGCAGGAAAAACGATGGAGGGTTAGCGACGGTGTGTTTATTTTCGGCGCCGGTGATTTTGAACTGATACCCGAACTCTTTATTAAAAGTTAGGGGTATTTGGAGTGACATATCGACGCGGACTTAATAGTATTGATTATGAGAGCATTGCTGCAATCTGACGTGTGCGAATCTGTAGCTAGCAAGGCAGTAGTGTCGATTTGGTCGAGTGCCGTAGTACGACGATCCGTGCCTCGGGATAAAATTATATGCTTTAAACGGATAATTAAATAGCAACAGAACTGACTGAAAGACTGACTGGAGATGATTGCTGGGTTCCGGCGTGAGCATGAACGGGAGAATTGCCGCCCGAGGGTTTCGGAGGAGGTTTATCATCCGCCCCGTATCTAATCTCACGAACAGTATAATTATCGTTGTTCCCACAATTGTATTTTACGCTCGACAGGCGTCGAGCGCACAGCATAATTAGTTCAGATGCAAGTTTTCAAAAACGTTTTTCAATTGCTAGCATTTAGTACCGCGCCTGCTCCGTACTTGACCAGCGTCCGTTTGCAACATTGGACCACGTGACCTCTGGCCATTTAATTAGCGCAGAACTACTAGGATTCGTGAACTTTCGGTGGTCTAATCAAGGATATTGCAAGCCGAAGTCGATGTCGAAGACTACCGTGGATGGAGCGATAAGGGAAGATCAGTTTACGGGGTCAGCAATTGAGGCGTAGATTGAACCTTGACTCGATCCGATGGCAAGAACAAAGAATTAGCTTTCTCGTTGTCGCCGTTGTGCGCCAAAACAATAGGGAAGGTGTGGTTGGTCTCCATCCGAGCGACGAGAAACTACCCATTCGTTTGTTCGATAGTAATCCCATCGTCAAATGGCGTGTTACGTTTACCAAGAGCGCCTACTGTCGATCCGGAAACACAGATCGGATATTCGTGTAGTCCCGCATATCAGATCGCGTGATAATAATAGATTCAAATGATGAATCCCGATTCAACAAATTGCGCAAGCGCAAATTCGTGTACTGTAATTATAACCTCGTCTGTGACTTTAAAAGTCCATCCGAAGGGAGGAAAAATTGACGGAGCGAAGAATTCACTGCAGACTTCATTTAGTGGTAAATCCATTATCTTTACAACTGAATTTACGCGATGATGGCGCATTAGAGAAATTCCGTGCTGAAATTGAATAACCATTGTGAGGAAACGCCCTTTTTCAATTTTAAAACTAATTCTCGGACCAGCGAGAGCACGGAGCCTGAGTGATGTGCTGTCACCAGTCGTCCTCTTGAATTTCGTTCATTGGCCAGTTCGCTGAGGGCTTTTTTCTAAATCTCGCTCTAATTAAGCGATTTATTCGCAGGAATTCGTTAACTCGACCGTCTCGTTTGATGCGCGCCAGTTTCTCCGATACCGTCGACGTCGGGAAGCTTCGGAAGATTTGCGTGATGACGAGGCGCGATTTGTGCTCGATTCCACGCCCCGCTCGTTAGTCGAAGTCAGCAGTCGGCTCGTCATCGGCGTGTCATTTGATAGCGTGGCGTTCGCGTTTTCGAGACCCTCGAATTTACTTAGCTGCGTCAACGTCACGTTTGTTACGCCCATCAGTATCAATGACTTGTCCCAGTCAGCGAAGCGGTCTCAATAACGACGTGATCCCTAGCGTAATATCAGCACTCAAACGCTCTGTGATTCGTCTGAATCAGCGGTAGCGAGCAGAGACAATTAAGAACAAAATAAAGAGCTGCTTATGGAAATGAAGGTCGGCCGCAATCGGCCGGGTCCAATTAAAGACGATACGATGGAGCAAATTTCAGTTAAGTAATCGAGGACAGGTGATAGCAATGTTTCGTCCCGAGGGTCGGCTCCATTCATTTGGGACTAAACTATGAACTCATTTACACACTTAGACCAGCTCCGCGCGCGACTAACAGCCCCATTCCCGGCCGTCGAATGGTTTTCATATTGTCTTTTTAGCGCTCGTTTTCATTTTATTGCTTGTTTGCCTCGGTGCCCCCCTCGACAATGGGTTAATCTTCTTTTCCGTCCCTCCATCCCGACTCAAATTTATGCGTCGGGCAATCGTTGCCATAAAGACCTCGCATGCTTTACTTCGCGTTACAAATGATAATGGTATAAAAGTCAACGACGAAGCCAATTAACTCGATGGATTGCCTTTCCGCCAAGACGTGACGCTGTCGAATTTTTTACGCCGTCTCGGACACGAGTCGAGAAGGGTTAGTGACTGTCGAATGTCTGCGGGAAAACACCAGGCTTGAGGGATCCCTAGACCGACTCCGCGCTAGCACTTAAGACTATTGTTTTCAATGTAATTGGATAGCTCGTGCCTTCTTCCCTCGCGCTCGTGCCTCGTCACATTTACTTCGACCTTCTTTGTCTCGCCCCAGAAGTGCATCGACTCCTGCTTCAACAATTATCATGATTGTCTTATGCATAAACGACCAACTGCTGCCCAAATGAACACCCGCGACAAGGACCACGCGTCCGCTCCTCATTTGCTAACCTTTCATTTACGTTGGCACACCTGCTGCTCTCAATTTATGACAATGTAGCCAACCTGCTCGAAATTATGGGACACTCCGAAAGGTTTTTAAGTTGTTTTCGGTTATGGCGTACGCGGTAAAAAATGTCAATGAAGAGGGCGGAAATATGTTCGCTTTAATCTTTGTGGAATATAATATTTCAATGCGCGAAGCGCACACGGCGATTCAAAAATGCGAGCGCGGTTTCCAAAAATACCACAGGCTTTGCAAAAAGTATATGAGAATGTAACGCTCGCAGCGTCACGTGCTAATTATGTAAAAATACGATGTGGTTTCGGTTTGTGGCTCAGGATTTTATGTCTCGCCACGACAGTACTGCCTCCATCGCTGCGAATTATAGTGCCACGTATAAATTGCCACTCGAATTTTTTACTTTGCGAGCAACCCTTTTTATTTGAATTAGTTGAGGCAATTGAAAAAATTGATAATTAAAGAAACCGTGATCGCACTGTTACGATCTCATATTTTATATTATACGTGTATAATTTTGAGAACGCACAATGCACCCTGCCGTAATCATAACATTTGCGTATAGTTTGCAGGTGCAAATTTTATGTTCCTCAATGCCCACATAACGTCTAATATTAATTTCCCCTGAATATCCAAATTAACGTGGCCTCAATTTGCATCCTTCTCCATAAAATCAATGCCACTTTGAAACACTAAGCTTTATCAGATGTCGCACTAATGATGCGAAATATTCTTTTTACACATGCATGTACTTAATAACATCAGATCTAACTGTGTAATGACGTGATCGTTAATTTTCTGTTTTCTAGCATCCATATCCTTCGGAAGACCAGAAGAAGCAACTGGCGCAGGACACGGGGTTGACGATTTTACAAGTGAATAACTGGTAAGCACAAATAAACCTACTTTGAAATGATTATCGCAAAAATAACTGAAGCGGTAAATCAAATGAAAATGACCCGCGAAACGCCGCAGAAGTGGTCGAATATTTCCGTCAACCGCTGCATTCCTTGTATAAATAATTCCGGGCGATGTGTTCTCATTTTTTTCTTGGCAACCTAACCTGACGTTTATTTTGATTCTAATTTCGAAGTCATTGGTATTCGCTGGCGATTTGTTTAGCTTCGACGGGATGAAAGTCTCTTTGGTAGCGCTCGCATTGGCAAGTCAATTTCCCGCGACAATTAAAAGAGAGTAACAAAATAGCGTTGAGAAGTGTTATCTGAAGAGGAAAGGAAATTATAATGTTCTCCTTGTAAGCGAACGGCGCGTTTCAATCAGGCTTTCGGGCTTGATTGATGTTTTTCTACAGCACCTGCGTCTGCGTCCGAATTACCAGCGCGCCCTTCGCATCGAAGTCCCTCGATGAGAAAACGAAATGAACTTCCGCCCCGAGCGCAGGAGATGTGCTCGGCTAACTTTAGAAGCCGAGATCGAAATAATCTGGGCTTGTCATGAATCAGTCGCATTATTCGCGGAGTTATAAAATGGAAAATATATCGCCGGATACCTAACCTATCCGGCGGGATGCGGGTAGCTCGCGTTTGGCGCGTATAAATAAAATCGTCGCGACGCTCGCGTAGTGGCTCGTCGTTGTCGTTGCTGTCGTAGGAAGCGCGTAATAGACGCGCGGATGCTCGGTAATTGAGCACAAATCAAGTTTAAGGAGGGATTCGCGTTACGCGCTCCCTTTTCCATCATGGTAGATGCGCTCGCAGTCGCATACTTGCACGCCCACAGGAGCACGTTAATTACTCATAGATGTTAGCGCGAAGCTAATTACGTCCTCGTGTGGGTGAGCATTTACTCGTGCTTGTGAATAAATTGTCACGATTTTTAAAATAACCCGCATACCGCAGTCGATCGGGCCGCGTGAATTCTCCCAAAGGCGCGAAAAAATAAGCGCTTGCGCTCGCTCAATTGACGAGCCGATTAATGGGCGCGCGATTAGCGCGCAATGATTGCCGCCGCGTGTGCCAGAGCGGAGATGCGTGCAAATTGCGACGGCCTTCGGTGGGATTAAGAAAATTATATCCCCTAGAATAAATGTGACACTTCTATTTCGAATCGCGGCGCGCGCGTCCGAGCAGGACGTCCGATGCCATATAACTCTTGTATTCGCTGAAATAAACTGCATAAGTGCCAAGTATTGTGAGCCGGGCGTCGTGCCGAGGGGGAGTCGATAAATAACCTCTGGTTTATTAGCGAGTCGCGCGCACTGACACGGCCGCGCGAGGGATGAGCAAAGTGGTGAAATTAGCAAGAATATTAGTATGCATTTGCGCCGTCTCAAGCACTTATCTGTTATCTGCTTGGTTCGCATTATTCTCGCGCATGTTTAATTATTAAGTCGCATTAAAAAGCAACGGATCGCCGGCTCAATTAACGCCATCTCGTCGATGAGACGCGCCGCTTAATTGAGGCGTCCTTTGATGACTGTTTGATCGCGGAGAGCTCGCGATTCGTAGATTGCCAACGATTTTCCGCAATGACTCGTGTACACGATAACAAGCTGGCAACGGTTCTAACTACCGACTCGGGTGATATATGTGACGGAAAATTGTAGGTGAAGGGTGCTCTGAGGAAAAAGTGGAAAAAGAGAGAGTCGGCCTCGCAACCGACGCAGCGTCTTGACGTACGACTGTTTTGTTTGTTTATGAATTGTTTGTCACGAGCCCCGACAGCCTTCTAATTAGCGCTGCTATTTTCAACGGCCAACCGCTGTTTCCGCTACCAGGCCACGTTCGATTTAATTGCATTTAATAGCGCGCCATTTTCGCAAATTCTTATTTGCCCAATGACTTTCTGTGGGATTCTTTCAACACTGAGAAAAGTCAGTAGTTTTTTCCTAATTTTTACGAACCAAGTTTCGATTATAAAATGAAAATTTTATGCTAATCACAGGATTATACAATATTAGTCATGATGTAACATTCGTATTTCGCAAACATTTAATTAGGTTTCTCAAGTAATTTGACGATAAATAAATTACAACGGTGCGAGACATTATCATAATTTAGTCATGAACTTGAATTAAAAAAGGAATATTAATGACCAAAGATACAGTTCATATTACAGAGAAGAATACGACACAACTGAACAATCGAATGCATTTTTCATACTTTTTCATGCAATTATTATTTCATGATTAATTATACTTCAGTATAAGCACTAATTTATACGAATTTGTTATCAATTGTGTAACTTCGATTAGATGTTTCATGACAAACGAATATTTCTATAATTAGCGTAATGATTCGCATTTGGTTCTATTATGCCGCCAAACCAGATGCGTAATTATAACATAAAAGACTTTCAACAACGCAACGTAGTTATTTAATTAATTGACAACAAGCTCGCACATGTAACGCAATACTAGCGCAGAGCGCTAATTTCCATCTATTACAAACGCAACATCCATTCAAAATCCAAATAGCTTTTCCATTCAAACTTCAGGCCGGGTGAATCGGGCTTTATTGGGTGGTTCCGTCAAACAATCTCATTTGCCCAACTTCTGTCGTGTCTGCCGCGCGGCCACCTTTGTACGGTCGCCTTGGCGTATAACCCCTCGTGTTGCGGTATAACTATTGCGAGTCTCACAGTGAGACGGAAACCTCTTAGGACCGGGCCAGTAGGAGTCGGATATCTAATTTGCGGGAGCTGATCAGTAATTACTGTGATTAATCAATCCGTTTTCCGCTGCCTCTCGTACAATCGTGGACCCTAGAACTCAACTAGTAACAGAAAAAAGCCATAACTTATGATAATGGACAAGATTTATAACACCACAAATTCCTTTCTATCCTAATTTGAACGAGAATGAGCTGGCCAATTTATTGATTAGCAATTTCATTTTTATCTATCAAATAAATCCTGTGGTGATAGAAAAATTGACTCGTCTTTGATTTTATGCGTCAAAACATAGCTAAAACAATAATTCGAATCAATGTTCAATAAAGTGTCAAACATTTAGTCAAATTAAGTTAATGAATCATGCACTTTCATAAAAAAGTCACCGAAATTCAGTAAAAAATCAGTATTCAAATGAACATAGACCGTAGTTTGTGCTCAACTCTTTTTATATAACGGAATTTGTGTGTTTAGTCTTTATTTATAAAGAGGTTTCAAATATTTGTAGATTCCAAGTTTTATCAACTGAGTGAGTTGAATTGTCGATAATTCAAATGTCAAATTTCGACGAAGGAAAATGTGTGATTTGTTTGTCGTTTGTGAAAAGTGAAATAAAGTCTATAGAGAGTCGGTGAACATATGTCGCAAAATTACGTGTACGAGCAGATTGCGAAAGGATCAGTAACGTCGTTGATGTGATCAAGTCAATATGCATCCGTTTGACAAGCCACTTGTTCACTTATTGAATCAAGCTACATACTACATACGTCTGGCTGAAATTCGCGGTCCATTTCATTGAGGCGTAACAAACAGCATTAAATAACGTGTAAGAGGCAGCCAGTTAGCACCGATCCCGTAATTTACTTAAAGGACACTTAGAGAATCGGCTCGTGCGCAAAGCCAATCAAAAGATTGTAATTTGAGATTCGTTTGCTATTTGTTCGATGAACCCTTCGACTGGACCCTTGACCGCCTCCCCGACGAGCCCTTGACTCTCTCGGCGTAATAACACGATAATCCTTTCGCGCAAAACAAACACACAACTGGCATAGTTCTCGTAGGAACCCTTTCCTTCTCGAGGGGTTACTTATGAGCACGAATCGTCCAGTGATCGATTGCGATTACACGCAAAGTCTCGGGGTTCTGCAACCCTTCGTGTTTGTTATTCTCCGGCCGAAAAATGTTTGCCTTCGCGGCACTAATAACATCCGCCGATTTCATCACGTACAAACGCCTCTTTGATTCGAATTTGTTTGATCGAACAATATTTTGGTTGGATTAACAAAACCAATTCCGCGGATGATGCGATGCTTGCTTCTGTATTTGCGGACATTTGTGAAATTGCCGAAGCCAGAGGACTTCGAAAGCAGGCTTTGTAGAAATACGAAAAGGTGAAAAGCGAAAACACGAAAGACCGGTTGAGCCTTGCAGGGATTCGTTCGAGCAGAGACAATGCTTTCATCATTGCCGCTCTTTCTTTGCACGCGGCACTCGCTTCTTTTACACTTTTTATCGGTAAAGAGCAGTCTATTGTGAACAATGTAGGCGAGCTGCTAACTAGCAGCGACATCTATTATTCAATCCAAGGAAACGATCTCACGTGGCCGAATGAAAGCCGCGGGCGGTTTTGTTGTCGCGGGGCCACGGAGGAATCCGTCATCATCTCGTCCCTCGATGAAGATATCTTTCGGCGTATTACCTCGCGATTGTTGGTTGATTGTCGTAGGCAAGCCCCGCGGGAGACCAGCAGATGTTCCGCGGCGACCCAATCAGACGACCCCCGAAGCTGCGTGACAATCAAGCTGCGTCGAACAATTCACCCTCACTCGCTTCTTGGACCATCCGCGGCCGCCAGACAAAGTGAGCATATGCCTTCGTGGGCGGATTCATTATGCGGCGTACGCGCAAACAAATGAAAAGCGAGCCCCTTTTTGTCAAAAGCACTCTGACGCATCGCGCCACTAGGACGGCGCGATGAATCCGGCCGCTCTCACCTTTGACGATAAATTGTTCACGGCAACTTTTAATTTCGCCCTCGTGCAAAAAAGTTTCGGACTCGACGGGCGTGCCTAAACTTAAGCGACGTCCGGATTATTTAACGTCCCGATATTAAACGCCGTCTGCGGGTTTATTAAAACATAACACGCGTTAACGCGCAACTTGGAAAATTCGGCGATATTGGATCCGCCTGGGGCGAATAAATCCTTCGTTTAATTGAATCCCGTCGGGACGGGTAGCGTGAGAAAAGGACGGGCGCGACGAGAGCCGGGCGAATAAAATTGTCATCGTGTTCGTAAGGCCGGCCGTTTTATCTGTGAAATCCGATGGAGCCGGGACTCGAGTCCGGTAACGAGGGCCATCTTGGCACTTTAGTTGCCATAAAGGATGCTGTGAAACTGAGCAAGAATGGCTTGACGAGGATTCCCGGTATATTGAATGAAGCAAACCAGCCGCAACATTATACGCCGGCGCTGCAAGTCTGCCGCGCGCCGTTCGGAGCCTCGTTTGATGGCCCGTGCAGTCGTTATTGTCTCGAGAGGCGAACGTTATATTGCCACCGTTATGCCCGTTTCATGTAAGTCTTTACGGAAAAGAGCTCGTTGACCACGCATCCGTTAACGACGCACCAAGAAACTTCGCAAGAACGCTCCGCGCGCCCTCTGACCTTTGGATAATGATATCGTAAAGACAATCGTGCACATCCGCCGGTCGAAGCGCACCGAGAAAAGCTTTCTGCGATCGAGAACGCCTGCGCTTCATTATTTCTGCCTTTGAATCTTCCATAATCGTTTCACCCGTATAACCGGCCGGATAATTTAAGACGGGAATATTTTCCGGAATCAAATTATCGCTGACGCTAAAAAAGTTGCGAAAATCAAAGAGCCCGAGCATAACGGTAACAAAGTTTTTATTAGCCAGTATATTTCGTCACGGCTTCCGTTTTCTCTGCGCTCGAGGTAACCCAATAGCTGTATAGTTCTGCCCGGGAATCAACCAGGCTTTTACTTGCAACAGATATTTGGACTTGGCGCGCAATTATCGCGATCGCTAGTTTCGAACTTGTCGATAGACAGCCTACATAGCAAACGCGCGGCTGATATTGCACAAAAAAAATCTCTGCCTCGCAAGTTGCGTCGCCGGGACACGGTTAAGCACTTTGCAAATTTTAAAGTGCGCCTCGCGCGAATCGCACTTGCGAGGAGGCAGCGGCGTAAGCTCGCAAAGATCGGGGATTCGTATCCCTCGGCGTGGGAGCTCCGCGAGAAACAATTTACGCTAATTACGACGCCGGCTAATTATACCAGCAGAGCCCGGCAAGCGCGCCCCGCGAACCCCTCGCGTAGAAAGGTCTTCCTTTCCCGCGCGCCTCTACGCCAGGGACGTCATTTATAATGCACCAAGCGAGATGAAGAGCAGCGCGCCGAGAGCCGCTGAGCTTATGTGCTTTAGCGTTTACTCCGCCGAAAATACTAAACAGCGGTAATATTCTATATCGTTAAGTGATTTCTGTGTAATTTTCTCCTAACGAAAAATAGTCGCCGCGCAAGAACAACGCCTCTTATCAGCGAGCATATTTCACGTTGCCTCTCAAGGGACGATGATGACCGGACCGAAAATACTCGCGAGCAAAAAGCTGGCTTAATAATCAAGTACAATATTCGGGCGTTTTCTTGAAAGATGCATATTCAATGATTTCCTCGGAGAATTCGCCCGGAGATGAGGAATTGGATTCATTAGCTACTGCGAGTCATATTTCCGGTTCCATCGTTACATTGAGAGTTCACAGGAAAACTGCACCGGCGTTCCGGAGGTTTTAAGCAAATTGACAGTGACGGAGGGTGGGCCTGAGCGACGGAACTTTGAATCAACGGTATGATAAATTTCGTTTAGACCGCTGTCTTCCGACGAAGGTCAGCGCTCAAAACACGGTCGCCTGATGTCCGAGCGCGCGCCTTCCGTCAACGCCAAGGAGAATGATGATGACATAATGACATCGCAGTGGGCGAGCAATAACTGACATCCGCCACCAAATATTCTAAATCACAGTCCCCGTCCACGACCTCCTTCCCGTCATCGTCATTCGTGTTTACGAGAAGGGCTCTCCGCCCGTCCTGCAGTTAGCCTAACGTCGGCTACATGTCTCACTGTTATTAACGTCATCACCGTCGTTCTGATCCGAGATGAGAATATATTTCTATTTGGGACATGTGCTGGATTTCAAAATTATGACCTTGTGACATTTAGACAAGTTAGAGATCCACTAGTTCGATCATAATACAGCGTTTGACATACTGGTTCATTTAATTGATTTATCGTTTTACATGTCATCAAATTAGGGCCTAGTTCTTTTACTAATTATACCTTTTTTCGTTTCAGGTGAGTGTCATGTATAATTGCTTGGAAGGACAAATCTAAGGCCTGTATATATTTTGCTCTTTCCCGGAATCTGCCGCTCTGTGCCCGATCTCTTCGAACGAGTCCTTTCTCTGGAAAACCCGCGTGTTCGATTTATTATTGCGCTTTTTATTACGTTTCCTGTAGCTTTTGTTTCTTGAGATTTAAAGCTTATTCTCGTAGGAAGGTGGAAGCCAATGGTTGGTTGTCATGGAATTTTAGTTTCCCCTACAGTTGCTCAAGAATGAGGTAGCCGAGAGGTTATCACGGAGTAGGTTCTATGAAAAATGATGACGCAGCACTGGCGAATGAAATAAAATCGGGTTCACCGGGGTGGAACGGCAGGGGGCACATTAGATGTCGGTCGATAAAGGTTCGACTAATTTCGAAGCCAAAAATGGGGTCGAAATGGAGTTACGAGCGTAATCCGTGGTTTTCCAACCGAGCAATTGCTGAGCAACAACAGTTTATTTATGAGCAACATTTAGAGCAATCTAGCTGGACTTTGAGCGGTTGGAAAAGCGGCGAACAAAAGTTAAACGGAATAGAGAATCAGAGACCGAGATGGCTGCTTGTCGTCTTCCCCATTTTCATTTCCCGCAGCAATAGTTCATTAAAAAGGTGTTTCGAAGGCAATTTTGTGAGCTATTAGGTAGCCTCTATCGTCCCTCCGGGGGCCATTTTACCCCCCGACCATCTTTTCACCCCCGAAGGACGCCGTTGGATAGAGCACGGACATTAGGGCAGTTACCAGACCGCTCAAATACTTCTTGCGAGATCAGAAACCACGCTTCATTTTTATTGTTTCTACTCTCGTACAGTTACACATTTATTGCCACAATTATTACCATCTTTTTCTCTCTGATCATTAATTTTGTTCTCAGTTTTTGTTTACGTCCTTCTTATTAATGACAATGTACCTTCGGTTCCCCGCGTTTCATTGAATGAAGATTATTTCATGTTATTATTCTTTTCTGCTAATACCTCCAAAGCTGACAGATCCGAGTATGAGATTCGTGAAAAATTATGAAGATCTAATAAAACAAACAAACTCGGAGAATTGAGTTTCAGTTAAGAAACAATGTTTGGACACGTGATAATCTTGGACTTAAGGTGAGTCATTCTCGTGACACAGTTGACAACTTTTGATTAAAACAATGTGTCGTCCGAGAAAAATAAAAAGTTAACCATTTCTCAGGAAAAGAAACAGAAAATATCGAAAGTCCATTCTTCTGAGCTGTATTGTTGAAATAAATTAGCTACTCCTATTGATTCAACAAAAACTCCTGACAGATCCGGCCCTTAAAAAATGGAATAAAAAAGAGGAACATCCTATTCATCCGATTGTGGATGTTTCAACCCTCGACTTCCGGGTCGTTCGACTTGCATCCATAGGATTGTTCATAAATGCGACGTAGCCGGATGTCGTAACCAGGCTATTACGTGCGTTCTTCGTCCCAGAGGATTTTGAGGGAATTTGGGTGTAAACGAAGGAAGTAGCCGGAAGGGTTACACGCGTAGCGTTGCCTCCGGTTTTAAGGCAAAAGGCGTGCGTAATTACATGTTAGCCGGAGGCTTTGGGCCGGTCCACTAGAATCGTAAACAAACCGCACGAACTTGAGCTACTGGTCTTACATTTATAATGCCTTCCCTTCCCTCTCTAGTCTAATATAATAATGGCACTCGAACGAGCTGTCATAATTTCGGCCATAAATTGCGCAGTTTCCTGAACGAGCCTTACAGTTAATGCGTAATCTGTGTACACAATTTTTGCCTGTATGTAAAACGACACAGAGCCTGCTTTGGTTTTTCTGTCGTTCCCTAACAAGATGTTAATTCGAGGTACAAACGCTACGCGTTTGATTTACTCGCGTGTTATTATTCCGCGATTTCCACCCCTGGCTTCTCATTTGCTTTGTCCTTTTTAAACGGAACACAGATTTAGTGCCTCTGCAAATGTTCCGCAACGTGACTCATCAAGTCGCCATATTTCATGCCAACAAATCGTAAACATTCTCAGCGGCAAGTCGGCGCGCGCAAACGCGCTATAGTCGAATTTGTCCATTTTCCGCGCCGCGATTAGGCCGCTTGACTTCAAACCGACTAAGGTATTTTGAATTTCGCCGTTCAAAAATGCGACTCCACTACTCCGGTGCATTGTTGTTAAACTATTTCAGGCGTTCTGTGATCTCGCAACAGCTGCGCTACCTATCACTAACGGTGATTCAGTGATCGTTGAGGATTGTATAAGTTACAGTTTACGAAACCGCCTCACTGACGCTCAAGCAAAACAATCTGTGATCTTCAAAGTTGCTTCTTATCCGGCCTGGGCAAACATTCTAATAAATAAAACGACAGCGACAAAGTGAAACGTGGGTAAATTTAAGCAAAGTCGGCGGATTCCCGTGGAGTAATCAAACCTCAGTAGGACAGCATATGCCCCTCGACAGCGGGCCGAATAATAAAATCCACACGCCCTTATTACGTCGCCCAATTCGTTTATGGTTATATTCTCAATATGGCAAAGTTATTACGTCTTCACTGCGACATGTCGTGCAAGCAAATCGAATTGATATGCCAATGATCTCGTAACTCGCCTATTTTCCTCGTCACGGATCAAATGTCACACGCTTTTTCCTTTTACGACGTCTTTACGGTCATAAAGGACTTGGCACAAGACTGTAAAACAGTAACGCGAGTATATATTCGTATCCGTCGGGGGCAAAGTTCATGGTCTTCCATTTCTAGATATCTCTGTTGAATAATCCTAAAATTTGTATCACTAACGCATTTTTGTATAATCAAAAAAATAATTATAAATAACTTCATTTATGAATTAAAAATACTACAAATATGTGTATATCTTGTGTGTTACATAATTAGTTTCATTACCATTAATTGTTCTATATAACTCATAAATGTCATATTTATGTTGTCGTATATATTTGATACACTGGTAAATATGAAAATATATATCATTACTATATAGCCGATATATTTTTACACTCACTTCAATCGTAGTAAAACAAAACTTATAGCAGCAATATACTGGTAATATAATAACAGTATAACAGAAATATACAAGGAATATGTTAATAATATAATAAGAGTGTAAAAGATATGTTTACATAACAAACTATTTAATCATATCTTGCCGTCAAAAATGTCATTCATCTTATTTATTTATAATACATTTTAATCTTTTGTAAACCAGCATAACTGATATAAAGGGATAATATAAAATATAAAGAATAAACGCTCGTGATTCCAAACTAACACAAGTGCGTTAATAAGTTTGAGATTTAAGATAAAGATTCATACATTAATAAATAGTTTTGAAATTAAATAATAAAAAATTCACATTTTATTCGATATTGTAGCTTCAAATGCACCTTTATATCATATTATATATTAACAATATATGACTGCTCAAATAATCTATTTTATCACATTATTAATTTATTATCAACATATACGATACAAATTTTAATATTATTGATATCTGAAATTCATATTGCTTTTGCTGAATTTCTTCAAAATCGAGGATTAAATAACAACGATCGCTTTGAAATTTTGAGGTCCATTATTCTCCGAATCTTCAACAGATGCAAATTTAAGATTTCATCGTTATGATTTATGATCTGTTTCACGTAGATCTAGGGAATTTGGTTTGCAGTATGGTGGCGTTCACACGCGAATAACATTTGTGTAACTCTCGCCCGACTCCTTGATCCGATTTTTTACTAACGCTTGTCTATTCTTCAGGCTTTTTGCTCACGCTTTTTGCAACATCCGCGCCGAGCAGGCTTTAGGTGGAGCCTTCCCCAGTATTAGTTTTTACGAGTATAATACACAACGTTTAAAACGATAAGGGATTAAAGTAGGCGAGCACCTGACCACCCTCGTTGGCGATCACACTTGCCCCTTTATAGATCTCGGCAGCTTAAATTCCGGGAAAGCCAGTCGCTGCCGAACACGTATTTCGGCCGATTGTTTCAAGCTCCCTCCTGCCAATTTATTCCCTCATCATTTCCATTTCGCACTGCGATCGGTTAAATACAATGAATTCGCGCACAAATCTCCGACTTTGTTTTAGTCCGCAATTTATAGCCGAGCATTGCGCTTTTCCGCGACTGAAATGAACAGCGAGCAAGATTAATGAATCGAACGGAATTATGCGCCTGACTGTCCGCCGAAAAGTGAAAAGTATGCCCGCTGCCGAATCTGAAGAGACTTTCGGGTCGCACAGTCACGGCCACTGAAAAAAGCTCATAAATAACATTCAACTTCGCTCTGTCTCGTGCTTTTGCGTTCCGGAGTGAACTCGGAATCGTCCCTTTCCACAGCTCGATGCCCTGGACACTCGGATCCGACGGTGAGCCTACGAGAAATATGAGTAAAAACTACGAATAAGAGGGTCGCTGTCAAGTCGCGCGACAATAAATAACGCGATATGTGACAACTCGGAAATTTCAGAGAGTATTTGAATTTACTCCGACGATATATGTCCCCCTCCCCTCTCGCGACCCCGTCGCTTAAGTCGCTTTAATTTGGACTCACGATTTCAATCAAATTCATTTGGACAATTAGCCGAGGGATTGAATAATTTCGTCGCTAGAAATGCTCTACGCTACTGCATACCTCGACGTAACGTTCGACAAAAAGTGAGGGGAAGAAAAGGGGTAAATATTGCAGCATGCACTCAGTGCTGAGACACGCTGCATACCAAACTAACCCGCTCGAATTCACACAGTTGGCATCTCTTCTGGCGACAGTTTCTACACACACATCTATGCATTAGCTAACGCATTTATAATTTCGCAAGCAAATGCGAACACTTGGCAAAGTAAAGTCTCGCATTTGAAATATACTTTTAGAAATTTGGTTTCGAAAATACAGTTAACAGCAAGTATGACGTGCTTCATCAAATTCAGTTTTGCGTTATTATATTGCGATATTTTTCTCATCTGCTTCGCAGATAAATAATCAGCCAATTTCGCTGCTTATGCTGATGACTCTCCGTTGCATCATATATAACAGCTACAGATTCCAAATTCACAGGAAAATTTAATGTTATGTGTCGGTTCTGTGAGCCCGATTGTACCCTGACAAGCCGCGTTCTGTTTTCTACTTGCAGAGCAAGGAGATAGATAATCAGCCATTGTCTTACATCGATACTTGGTACCGCAGCAAGCATAGAACATAAACATTTGCATTCTCCACTTCCCCGAGTGTAATTTCTACTTCAATGCAAATCGATCGCTACGAGTATAGCAAATTGCAGACTCGCTTCGTGTTCTTCTGACAAACTCTAGTTCAACAAATATGACTGTTTATTGCAAAATCTACACTCATGAATGAGTTATTTATAATCTCCAGTCTTATTAAATATACGATTTTTGCTTTCGTATTTCCTTTATTTTCCGAATACTTCATTTTTTCCATCAAAATATATGGAAACATCTATATACATACAACTGATAAAAGGTCACATCAAAAACCTTTAAAACTAATATGAGAAACTATGTAAAACACATATATAATAGTAAATAATGTATTGCTGTTTCATAACCACTTTAATATTTTTTTTCATAAGACTCTGATATTATAAAATGTGAATGTCACTAAACTTTATTGCTGAGAAAGAATAGTTCAAATGTAGGCAAAAATTATTCAGTTTATTTTAATTTCGAGATGTTTATAGGAAGTAGCCATCATTAAGTTAAAAAATCTTGTTATTCTATCAAGCAAAAATTCTATTATTTTTATTAACTGGATAATATAGGGGAAATAATTTAGTAATAAGTCAGTAACAAAGTGAATAAATTGAAATGTAATTTATATGTGAATGTGTTTCAATTATTTTAATTATATTCAATAATCGCTCTAATTCAATTTGGTTTGTATTTTATAATCTTGTTGTGTGTATATTATATGATACCTATTACATAAAAGTAAAACATAATTAAAAACAAGAAAATGGTAATTGAAGTATGGTATTAAATATTATGAGAAATGTATTTATACTCTACATAAATGTACAACTATCTCAGGCTTATATCCGTGCTCAATATAGTGTCAGATGGTTTTTTGATGTAACGTTCGAAAAAGTATATAAAAAAGACGTATTCAAGCATACTATGAAGATAACTTGCTTGATAATTCTAATTAGAGAAAAAAAAATTTAATTACCCGGTTTTATCAAAAATGTTTGTTTTTTCATCACATACTACAAGTAACTTTAATCCAGTAAACTTTACAAGAATTTTAAATTGAATCAACGAGAAATGAAACAAAAAAATCTTTTCACGATAACTCAACATGAAATTTTCAAGTTTTAATGAATGCACTATCAATTAATGACATGTAATTAAATTTGAGTATAAAAACAATCAACGTTTTACGTTAGGTGAATAATAAATATAGCATTATACGTTTATAATATTATAAAATAAAATATAATAATGTTCATCTTAATTGTACATGAATCAAACACGACGTTACATTAGTAAAGAATAAATGTCTCTATTTGAAATGGGATATAAGCGTTAACGAAACACATGTTTGAATTAATTAAATTGCTATTTTTAATAATAATAAATTTTTTCTCATGAAATCAAATATAAATGAAAAGAATGTTTGATTCGACCTGTGATATCAAATTTTCAAGCGTATAATCAAATCCCTGCTAATGATTGTAAAGAAGATCAATATTATTGACACGGCTACTATGTAATACATAGCCACACACAATGCACAATATGTAAACGTATTATCGACCAGTTGGCGTTCATTTAATGCAACGAGGGCGGCAAACATGACTGTAAAGGGTGGGCGAGGAGAATGTCAAAGGGGAAAGACAGAAAGATTCGTGTACCCTTTTCAAGTAGCTTCCACTCCGATGACTTTCTTTGTCGGCCTTTTGTCAGGCCGCGAATTAGATCGCATAATCTTGTTTGGATTCGCAATGACACCGTCGCCTCCGAGTTGACATTTAAGCACCGCAGCATCCATCGGTTCATTGTCAGCCTGTAATTGACTCCGATTGGTAGATTGAATTTGGATTGTGCCTGGCTTCAAAGTAGATTTTGTTTGCACTTACCTACTCATTCCGTTAAGTGCAGTTCTAATGTAAGCAAATGAAAATACGATCCCAATATACTTTTCTCAGGGCACTTTTTCTCTTTAATTTATTCGAATACAATGAGCGTTCGTTGCTTCGTTTAAATTCAAATAAATATCTTGAAATTTAGAACGACTCATTATCTGTTGTCACAGTATCGAGTTTCACAAGGGATTACTTTTACGCGCAATTGCGGTGATTTTCGAAGCTTGACACACCACAATCGTATTTCGCACCGCGGTAAAAGCTGACGTCACTCGTAAACAAAACTCTTCGTTCAACTTGTGGTTATGTCGCATTATCTCGAAGCGTTACCCTTTTCCTCGTTACGAGATCTTCGCGTGCGTGCGGTTTGTTCGCCAGCGAGATATTTTACGCCATTGAGTATCGCTGATTCGACCGCAAAATTACGCGATGATTTACATTTTCGCGTTCTCTTAAACGGCTTCTATTTTCATGAAATATGTATACCCATAAAAAGGCTCGAGTTTCATAAAAAGTCGGCTTAAATCTGCGAGCACTCTCGGCCGCAGTAATTAAACGAGACATTAATTTTTTGAAACGATTTTGTCGTATGACCTGATCGGGTTTTATGTATTCAGCAAGGGACTTCTTGTTTCCAATTAGGTCAACTGCGTTGAAGCATTTCATGAAGGACTCATTTCGCACCCTCCGTCTTGAAATACTATACCCTATCAGGTTGCACGAGGAGGCCATTCATTAGCTCGTAGTGTTGTCGATGAAAACTGAACTTATTCCACAATTTTGATATCAAACGCGAAGTCATAATTAATTTCGAAGCTCAAGAATGTTCCGCAAGAAATTGCCACGCACATGATAGCCGTCGCATTTGTTAATTTGGATTTATCGTGCAACGTGGAGAATTGGATTGAATGTTACTGAATGCAGCGTAAAATGGCTTGCCACTAAATAAACCGTCGAATGAAATATGATGGGCATATACATTTCTGATATCTGAGAGTAGCCGGCCGTTACGGTTAATGGAAGCAGACTCCGGAGCATTCGTACATCAAAGGTCGCTACTCCGAGACGATGTCGCGTCTGAAGCGCAACGTAGATTGGGATGCGCCAAGTGAATGTGAAATTACCGTGGAGCAATGGTAAATAAAGAGAATCATAAATAATCATTAGATTCTCGTGCAATTATTTAGAGCTGCGTGTCGCGAATATGAGAGCAACACTCTCATAATTGCGATGAGTTGGCGAAAAGTTGGTTCGACCAATTTTATTTTTACATATCGACTGCAACCTTATCAATAACATTTCAACTACTCGTTTGGCAAAAAAATTGCTCAGGATTTGTTGCTTCAACTATTCTCCGTGAAAATTGCCGTAACACGTTGAATCGTCTTTGTCCCTGTTTATAATCACACAAAAAAAGTAGAAAACAAGCAATAAGAGGGGAGGGTAAAAAGAAAATTGATAGTCGACGTTGCGACGAGAGATCATTTATTACTTGAAGCGCAGTGTGATTAGAAGTTCGAAGCGACTGCAGACCGTAGATGACCAGTCCGCACGTCCCCTCCGCAGTCGAGCTGCGGAATGTTTTAGCCGGTAGTCCGCAAAACCATTATAACGATTCGAATCTCGGCCGGGTCGCTTGTTATTAATATCGAGTAACGAGATGGCATCCGGAGATTCTTTATTAACGATCCTCGGCGTAGATCGAATCCGCACAAAAAGTGGTGCGCGACAACTGTATCAACCGGAACGGCGATTCCGTCAACTTTGCTGACAAAAGTTGCAGCTCAACAAATAATGAGGTGAATCATTTCGTGGAACGGAAGGAATTTCCAAATTGTTGCCATGTTCTTGGGAGAATGTCACTAAAAGGAAGGAAAAAATGTTTGAATTTACCGCGAAAAATGTATCGCGTCGTCGTTCGCGATAATTCCTTATTCGCGCATCGAGGTTCGAGCCCGTGCAATGATAGCGCACGGAAACTAGCTTCTACATGTAAAGGCATCGATATAAATAAGCTTGACGGAACGTGAGAATTCCTGGCAAGAGATACCTCCTGGAGAGAAAGGAGTGTCCTGCATCGTACGAACATACTAGTAAGCGATAAGGTTTCCCTTCCGTCGCGCCTCGTGATTCGTTAAACATTGCGTGAGTAATATTAATTCTTGCTCGATCACCGATACCGTATGGAATACCAAACGATGAGTTATTCTCTGGATGACATTTATATTCAATGTTCTTTTGAAGAGTTAATTAGGCTCGTAAAACGTTGCGTGCTTTTTCTCGATGACGCGAGAGTGCCATAAGCAGCTGGCGATTTCTCCGAATACGTCAATCCCCGTCCAAAAAACGCACGCACTTTTGAAATGTGCATGAATCAGTCAAGTGCTTGTCTGCTCTTGACCTTGGGCTTACACGACACATGCTTTGCATCGTAGGCATGATGATGTAGCTTTTCAAGATCGTGTCGGTCCGCCGCGAGATGCTTGGGTCACATTCCAACTAGCATTATTCCCCCGACAAAAGCCTCAAGAGATCCTATTTTTTCTGCAAACATCGCACCTGACCTTAAGATACCATAAGGTGGTTTTTTAAAAGCAACTCAACAAAAATGTGTCCAACATGAATATTTCTTCATAGTGTGCAGTTGTTCAACTACAGTTGTCTCCATTGACAGTGAATAATTTTGTCTGGTAGTCATCTAGGTATCCTTAAGTTAGTTGATGGTTTTGCTTGAAAATTTTGATGAAGACTATGAGAATGCAATCGGTATATGTTCCAACATCAACATCTGTCTTTACGCGCGACGATGAGGCAGGTCGAGAAATTCATCGAAATGAACGGTGTACACGGGGTACACCCACACCAAACCGCGTCGAGCAACGGGGGGTCGTGTGATTTGTGGCCGCCCCTAGAAGTCACACAGCGGCTGATATATTTTACGGGCGTTTGCTCCTCCACCTTCGCCTCCAATCTTTCTGCTGCTCAACGTCGCTGCTTTGGCTTCGACTGTTCGAAGAAAACGACGGAGCTCCGGACGCGCAACATTGTACCGAACACATAGCCGGTCAGTCGGCTTTACATGTGACTACATCGTATTTACATGAGAAAGGAGTCACCTTTTCTTGCTCTTTCTTGCTGGTCCGACGGGAATCGAGGATACGTGCTGTTCGCTTGCGTCCAGGATTGGCTGAGTGTAAACACGGTTTATCATTATCGCCGGGGGAGCCTATAATTCAGCGGAAGCGGCCACCCCCGCGCGCTCCAAGCCCCATGGCTGGCTCGGCCGATTTGAACAATAAACACATCCCGGCTCCCAGCGCGCTCCCAATCAGATCCGAGGCTCTGCGTGACGTTTGATCGATCGCGCTTAGCCAATTAATTCAAATCAAGCCGATACCATCTCAATAAGTTCTCGAGTCTATCAGTCATCCTAAGACTCTCGCGTTACCGAGGAGCTGTCGATTGTAGGGGCTCACGGTTGGGAGCTCTGTTGACGCCCCCCACTCTCGGCAGCAACAGAAAAGTCGTTGGCTTCTGGATTTGATTGTGCGCGCTCGACGATAACGAGGCGATGGTGTCAGAAAGACAGGTTAGTCGCCATAGGGGTCTGGCCGGGGTTGGGCCAAGGCGAGGAGAAAAGAAGCGTAGAAACATAATAAGGAATCGTGGCTGAAATAAAAATGCAACGAAGACCGTGCATCCCGTACGAGCCGAAGCATGCGCGTCTTGCGCACTTGAGCGCTCCGCACGGCACTTTTTAATGCTTTTATGCCCACCGCGAAGAGAAGCTATCGGGGATCTCGCGTCGTAAGTCTGGAACTTTATGTTTAAGCGGCTAACCTTTTTCTTCGCCATCACCTTAACTTACGATCCTTTCGTATGTTCGCTCTCGCATTGGTTCGCTCGCCTGCTTGAGACGTTCACGTCGCCTTGATCGCAGCTGAATATACCGAACGGAGCGTCCATCTGACCCGTGTAAGTTAGCCTTATCTGCTGCATCGGTCGCCGCTAACAAAATTTCCCGCCGCGGAATAAATTCCTGACCGTCACAAAACTTACGACTTGACCACCAGCTCAACCTCCTCGGCTGGCCTCGGCTGCGTTCTGCCGACATGCCAACCAAGCCAGTCGCTCGTACCTTCCCTTCAGCATTTACGATGATGTCTTTTTCACGCGCGAACCTCGTACTCGCCCTTTGCGGTCTTCACTGAAAACGATTATCTTCAATTTTTCAAGGACCTGCGCTGCAATCAGGTTCCCTTTAACATTCTCGATACGCTTTTCAAAGGAAAAATATTTCTCATTACATGTGCGCGGTATAAGCTTCGACGTAATAATTGGATTATGCATTAGTAATGAATTAACTAATGTATTTGTGTTCGGCGACGGTTGTCGACACGTCAGCTCGCATGACTCAGGCCTGCTAGCTACCCTTCCAATAGAGATCATTACGGTATGACGCTGTGGTTTACCACATCCGAAAACTATTGACATATTTTGACTTTATACATTATCAGATATTTCGTCCAATCAGCCACTTTCTACCAACTCGTGGCTAGACGTACCTTTCAGACCGATAATAGTCTGCCATCCGATTTTTTTTGCGGTCGGCTAAGCCTTTCGACTGGCTCCCCTGCTTCGTTCAAGTATCACTCCAAACTAGGTGGTCACGAAATCCACTCACTTCCCCAAAAATACGCTAACACGGCTACTAAATAGACTTGAGGACTACAATGTTCAATTTGCATTAATTATAAAAACATGGTACGAGACTTGGAATGCGAGGCACCGCAGCGACTATTAAATTCCCGTGCTTGGAGATTCGATTTTCTAATTATTCCGCTAAACCGATTTAGTCAGCAGGATCGATGTTGCGGACGGATGACGAGAAGAGGTTGAAAAACGCGTGAATTTGAGCGGCGTTTTGGATGTGACGAGCTAACGAAAGCTGCTTTGGGGGCCGAGTGAGAAAGGAAAAATAGTTGGTAGTACGCGGGCTTGCATGACTCGTCGTGTTTCCGAACAACTATAACTAGCTTTTGGTGGATGGAGGGTCGTAGGTGGATCCACGTGGTGCCTTCCCACGTCAAAGTGATGGACAGCCGAGTCTGACGGACGGATGTTCTGGCAACCGGACAGACAGACGAACGAGCTGAGACCGGTAGCTTGTGTTTTATTCAAATATATCCGACGAACTAACAATTACTGAAGCAGCGCGTTTGTGCACGCACTGCGTGCACAAAACGAGCACTAGAACGCGCCACAGGATGCAGCAAAAGACTGCAGGTTAATTCGATTGTAATGGATAATTATTTTCAAATGAGACTGGCGAAACGAGCGACATGAAATCAGCCATGCAAATCCATGATCCACTTCGCAAACGCCATTGACCTACAGACCATGCTTTCTTTAAAAATATCATTCCATTACATCGACCCAGAGTCAGCTCTATGGAATGATTAGATGAATGAAAATATGAAGAAGAAATGAAAAAATTCAGATTTCGTAGAAACAGTCTTCGGAGAAGGAAAAATCTAATTACGCGCAATATGCTGGCCAGAAAACACAAAACTTACGTTCAACCGACGTCCTTTTCTGGCGTAATTTTAAATGAAACGAAGACATCTTTAAATCATTGTTTTTATCCCGTTTTCTCCGGCTGCTCCTTCTCTCCGTCTCTCTCGCGCCTCAATATTCGCAATAATCGTTTCCTTTTCGCTTCACTTTAGCGCGCTAGATTCGAGGTAGAAACTTGTAATATTACTGTCGGAGCTTTTTCGCTGGTACACGTAATTTAGGTACCAGGAAATTGGTTTTCTCGACAATGAAATAGAAGAATGCGATGCAATGGCTGTGTAGCAAAGAAACGACGTGTAAAAAATAAAGATGGAAACAGAAAGGAACCTATGATGCCTTTTCATTATTTTCTTCCGTCGTCTTGTGCTATTTTTCGATTACGAAAAATTCACTTCGCAACGCATGAATGGAAATCCACGCTTGCAAATATTGAAATCGCACGAATTAATTCCTCTTCGAGCTTATTGTACGCGACGAGTGTGAAAGACTTGCGCAGCCTGCATGTCAGAGTTACGAAATTCGCTCGCGGCCACATGTGAGCAAATATTACCTAATTCCGTCCGCGAGTGGCACTAAAAGGAAACTGAAAAATCGTCACTGACGGGTATTGTTTGATTAATTAAAATCTAGGAAATGACTCCAATACCGAGAATCCAGGGATACCTTTTCACGACGTGATGCCGGAACCAATTTCAATTTCATTTCCTGACTCTTTTCAAAGCAATACGTTTGAATTAAAAACGCGATCTGTGTAATTTCCTTCTCGTATCTGAAAAAAATATCAAATCGGTGTCGTCTACGTTTTATTCTTAATTGGCATACGTTCTCTAACTTTCCAACGTATACTTTTCGATTTCTATACACTACTTAAACCTCTTTTCAATGCTGCATGTTTTTACTGGAAAAAACATAATACATAGACATTTGAGTGCCGCGCGCGATAAACGTTTCAACGTGTTTGAAATAGAATGTCGAAGAACGCGATATTTTCTGTCTGTCATGGAACTTGATATAACCCATAAGAACATTTAACGCATTTACTGATGTCTTTAGCGACATAATTTCATTTACCGTATTAACAACGAAAATATCAATAGCGCTATGTTTGTCGTTTTTTATCTGCATTCATTCACACGTTCATATCTAATTAGTCACAGCCTGTCAAATAACAAATGCCTTCACTCTTTTTTTATATTAACTTTAATTATATATATACATTCCTATAAGGCAAATCTTAAACATTTTCTTTTCACACTTTCTTTTCAGAAAGTTGTATCACATCGACTTTAGTTTAAAATTGTCGCGGGAATAATGATTTTAGACGCGACTGTTATTCTCCCTTGAATGATGGGGTGGACTATCGGAACATCGCAGTATCGCCGTTTAATCGGCCGTGCATCAAACAATCGGCATGTACAACGCCGGACAACAACTCTCCACGCTTACGTTCACCTCTTCCGCACGAGACAAATAGTGTAACGCAATGCAGCAAACGTTTGATTGTACGTGTTATTATGACTGACATTTTCACAGCGCCAATGAACATTCCGTTCCAAGCATTGAGCGAAAAATTTGTCACTCGTAACGTTGCATCGAAGCCGATCGAAGATAGTCGAATGGAATTCGGAATTCGTATCGAATACGAACAAAGCAGAGGTCGTTGTTGAAGATGATAATGACAGTTGTATCGAAAAATGTATAGCCGCGTAGGTTGCGTTATTAGGCCACTTGGAGTACGTAGGTGAAAGCTGTTTTTGAGTGATAGAACAAAAGGAAGCCGCCCGAACTGACTTCGTTTATCGACATTTTGATACAAAATGGCTGCTCACGACAGGGAGTCTCCGCGTAATCTCTCTCGATTCAAATTAACACACGCAGTGCCCGACGGGGGTTCCTCTTGGTGTGCTGCGGGGAACTCGCGGGGTATGGAGAAGAGATAATATCGTCGTACATCCTTATCCTTTCTCGTCTTCCTTTTTAAGCTCACCAGTTTTAACTTTTCCTTTTACACATTTTTCTTTTTTCATCCTCACGTCGCGCAGAATACCTCCAGGTCATAAAGAACAAAACGGTAGAAAACGTCGTCTTTTTGCTCTCCTTAATAAAATCTCCTATTACCAGCATGTTGGACCTTGATTTCTCAAAAGATACATTCCAAAATTTTTTTACAACTTTTTTGCGCGCAGAATTAAATTACGGATATCCATTTTTGCCGGATCGATTGATCGGAAAGCCGGAATTTATCCCCGGACGGAGCTTTTTTCATTTTGCCGTTCAAACATCTTTATTATTATTGGACTTACGGAGTCGAAAAAGAAATGGAAAAGCAGCGCTGGTCAAAAAAGAAAGTGGATGACGGGCAGCGGAAGCGAACGCAGAATAGATTGAGAGAGGTTGACAGAAAAACAAAGAGAAAGCGAAGAACCGGGAGAGCAAGACGCGAGAGGAAAATGGGGTGGAGACAGGGAGGCTCGGTTTGCCGAGTGATGCGCGAAGCGCCTCTGCCGGGGTTATATGGAAATGTTGGTCAAATATATCATTCCGGCTTGACAGTGCAATTCTCTTATCTGCCTCGCGCCGCCTGCCGCTACCCCAAACCAAGCATCCCAGACTCCGGGAGGGTAAAGGTGTGGGGTAGATCGCGGGACGAGAGGGGAGCCCGAAGCTCCCGATAGAGGATCTGAAAACACGCTGCTGCCGCTGCTACCGGCGAACCTCTCCTCCCACGCGCTCTCATCCTCCATTTACCCTGCAGCAGACTCCCGTTTTCCTCCAAAATGCGGGTCCGATCAGATGACGAACTGCTCTGCAAAATGGAGCAGAATACGCGATTTTGGAAAAACGTGAATGGAAGTGCAGATGTCTACGATTTTTCGTTTCCATCTTCCAAATCTTCGATCCGTCTATACGTTTGCGAAATGTTTCGCTAAAAGATGTAAGATCTTTTAATACTAGGCTAATGCAAATCATTGTTTACCAAGATACAATTATTCGAGACGACAAATAATTTTGCTCCACTACTGCGATGATAGATATGTTTGCACGCAACACACGCCTGTTTGTTCGTAGCCGAGTTTTGTGTATTATCTGTTCGATAAACAACATAAATCTTATTAAATCTCTTTTTTCAAGTCGCACGAGCACGACTCGTCGTTGCGTAATTGCTATAGCCTGAACCGTCTATTTTTGCCTAACTGACCAATTGTATGAACTGGATTTTCGTTAAATAAAACCTGCGTATTTATGAGCGCTGGGAAAAGTCCGCAGTGTTTCCAGAACCAAAGTATCGATTTCGCTACGTCATGCATTAAAGACAAAGTGGTTTGCTTGTGGTCCAAACTCCAGTACAGAAATAGGTTCTGTAGAGTTTTTCCTACGATGCAATCTTTGAAAAGAGAACCGCGTCATTACACCGTGGCGATATGATGCTTTACGGACCATTTACCCAACCCCGCTTTCTTTTTCATCTTATCCCCAATTCCCTTAATGTTTGTCCTTTCATTCTTAAACGCTGAACTTGAATCTACAAATGCTATTCAGATTGAAGCGTTTTGTCTCGTTGCCCAAATAAAAACAGATTTTGACATATTTAATGGTACTAAACACATTCTTTTCCATATTTCGGGACAAATTGGCTCTCACGATTCACATAAACGTGCTTTACGACATTTTAGTTGCAGTATTACGGGACAATTTGTCGTTATCTACAAGTTCAAGGCCGTGAAAGTGTATTAGGAATATTCATGTACTACCAATGTGGTAAACAATGCGACGTTTTGTAGTGAATAGATAGAAGGCTACGTCTATGACATTCTGGTCGTAAACGCAGTAGTGGGCCTCGACTGCAAGCGCGGCGCACCAGGGTTTATTATCAGGGTCGGGTTCCCAATTAAGCGGCAGCAGCTGTGAAAATTAATGGAGCACGGCTTTTAAGATGTAATTGGACACATTCATAACTCTGGGGAGCAGAGAAAGAGAATGGATGATAAAGAATTCTGAGCAGCGTAACTTAAATTTCGCCATCTTGTCAGAGTTATTAATTCAAAAATCATAGCGGTAATAACGATACGACAAAAATCACCACGATGTTTTCGAGAAAATCATATGTTGAAGTGTACGTTTCACGTCTCCGGCGAACAAACATAACGACGATGGAAAAGACAAAGTAACGCCGGAAGAGCTACCATTGCTAGTCCACAGAGTTCTTTGATGGAGACTTCGACGACAACGGGGTAGAAGTAAAATCCCCTTCAGACGTTCATAAACATTTCGTAAATTTGCTCCACAGGTGTGCCATCCGCACCCAACCGAACTTACGCTTATTTACTCCGAAATTGTTTTGGTACTACTGCACGCTCTAACATTTTCCTAAGGACTTCGTTCTCTTACGATCCCACGCCGCGGGTAAGAATTTGTATTCAAATTAAATGGATATTACAATTTTGTCGACAACATCAGATCTGACGTTTGCTTGATCCTGCGCATTAAACTGTATTACGGCTTCGATTCATTGATTATGAGCCGCGCAAATGGTTTAATAACAATAAGATAAACGCGACGTCAAGTTTGCCGGGTCGAGATTGCATCTGAAATTTAAAACGATAAATAACTCAAGTTACTAAATCGCTGGACATAGGGTACATCGATGCGAGGATCTCAGGGGAATGTGGACCATCACCGCCGAGAGGACGAATCCTCCAATCCGGTTCCGTTCATCCCATCTCCAAGTCTGCCGTAATTGTTCTGGCTATCATTAGCTGGGATTATCTCGCCCTGGTATCATGCGGTATACCCTTGCTAGTCCTTTAGACGTGTCTTGTGTACTTTCAGATTTGCGATGCGAATAAAGAGGAAGAACGTGAGAGAGAAACAGCAGACGCGCATTACTTATACTAATTTACCGAATCTATAGATACTCTTGCGTCCACAAAATTATTCTCAACCTGCGACGAAATGGCACAAAAATTTCGTCGCCTATCAAGATTTCAAAGTTGCAGTCTCTCTTGAGGACATGCCAATTAAGTGTTTAGTTCGTAGACGTCAATTTATGATAAACATTTGGACTTGGAGTATTTTTGTTTGGTGGTAGTTTGAATAGTTGAGTTTCATTTTTATGGAACCAAAAGTGATATGGAAAAGAGGCCATTATCGATACATTTTAGCCATTACTCAACCCTTAAGCGTGACGGCGAAACAGCGTTTATATTGCGAGGCCCATCCATTCGATCCCTTGCTTCGCTCTATTAGCAAAGTGTGATGGAGTTTTGCGAGCGCGATTACACCCAAATGACTATCACCCCTTCTTACTTTCCGGGGAACTTGAGGGGCGTGCAACCCTTTCGCCAACTCACCCTGTTCTTTGCACGCTCTACGCGTGCTGAAAACACGCAAGTCGTCACAACGATGTTTATTATTGAAGAAGTCAGACATTCCAGACGAGCTGCTCCCTTCCATTATGTACTTTAACATTTACCATTTTTCCCATCTGCATTTCA
Organism: Psix sp. ZL-2020; assembly: GCA_022817045.1. Classification (NCBI taxonomy): domain Eukaryota; kingdom Metazoa; phylum Arthropoda; class Insecta; order Hymenoptera; family Scelionidae; genus Psix; species Psix sp. ZL-2020. The sequence continues at coordinate 37,329 of JABFQD010000102.1, forward strand.
TTATATCACGAATCTTCACTCGTCAATCTTTCCGTGAGCTTGGCCACCCACAAAATCTCGTTTTGATTTTTACCTCCAGCCAATCGGATAACAAAAGAATAACCACACGCATTAATATATTTCCCCCGACTCTGCGACTACAGGTCAGAAAGAAGGAAAAGTCCGGTCGAGGGATAACGCGGCGTTATTTAGCGACAATATGTGGCGCATAGAAACTGCCTTTAAGTAGCCAATAAACACCGACTGCATATTTGGGGCTAGCGGTGCCCAGCCAATTTCGCCAGATTTCATAAAATAGTTGTTGCTCATATACGAAACGGTGTCTAGAATCGAAGATAGAATTGCAAAGTGTTTGACATTATTTGAAGAATTTCCTTGGTTGTCCCTTCAATAGGCGTGAACCATTGTACTTTTTACGACTTTTCTTTGGCACTGTACATTTGTAGAGGACAGCGGTATATAAATATGAGAATATTAAATCATCATTTGAACTCAATATTTCCGCGGAGTATTGGAGCTAAACGACCCAACAAATAAAAACACAAAATGACCATTCCGTTCCAATCGTCTCAATGGGATCTTCCATATATCCGGTTATAGAACAGTCCCCTATTAACTTTCTACGTGCTGTAGCAGCTTAATGTGCCTCTTCGTGCCAAGATAATGAAAATTACAAATAGTTGAACATGCGTGCCGTGCGTGCGATATTCCGGCGCCCTGAATTATCCCCGGTAATTCGTACAAGCATATTATCCTAGAAACAAATTGCGTTTACTCTGGGATCAATTTTTGCGCTCCATGGGATGAAAGTTGCGCAATAAATAACGCTCATGGCAGTATCTTGCTCAACTTTAAATACAACCCACACAAAGCTCTAACATCATACGATTCCCGTAAACAACGCGTACATTGAGAAGCCCTCCCTTTAGCGCCAGCAATGCTACTACAATGCACTTTAATTTCTCTCAAATTCGGGCTTGTAACAGCAGTGCAACGAAGAGATGTGCCGCACGCGGACGGCATCCACGAAATTAGTTTTCCTGATAATCATCTCACGGTATTGTATTTATACCGTGTTGTAGTGCTCGAGAAGGGTCGCTCACCGGTTCACGTGCAAGCTCGAGCTAAAATATAAATGCGGATTAAACCAAAGTTACGAAGTACACTTCGATAAGGAAGGTAATTTTCGTCCTCGGTCTCGCGAAAGCCTGATGGACGAGCCACCATTCTCAACAGAATCCGCGAATGCCTGCTTCGAGAATACTTTCGATAAGTTTAACCGCCTAATCCTTCACGGGCGTGCCCAATGGCGAACGATAACTTTCGTTTCTTGAATTCCGAGCCACGACTTTATGCGAATCCGAATGAAAATTGCTGCGGTTTCAATTCAAATGAACCACCAGAAATCAAAATGCCGCGCGCAAATTCGCTGCACAATAAAAGCTTAGCTTTGCGAGATAAGTGCACAAAACGCCGATCAATATAGAACGTTTGAAAATTAATTGAATCACTTTATCGTTTGCAGCATAGTTGATAAAGACATTTTATTCAAATATACGTTTATGCAACTCTTAATATGATTACAATATAATTTTGAATTGAACACGTAGTAAAAACTAATCTTACATAAATTATTTTTCTATATACAGTGGATATTAAATCAATCGAATGGAAATATAATTTAATTATATCATTTACACAAATTATTCTGAAAATGTTTAGAACTACAATAATTAATTTTAGTAATTGTCAATTAAATTATATTATTATGGTTGTGCAGTGTTTTTAACTTGCATCGATAATACTCATAAAATAATTATCCATTTACGATGAAACCCAAAACTAATAGATAGAACATGTTATATTTCATATTACAAAATTTACAGATTTTAAAATAAAAATAATATATAA
>JABFQD010000103.1:0-39221 GCA_022817045.1 Psix sp. ZL-2020
TGGTGATGTATTGCCATTGCTTGTCTCTCAGCCGTCATTTGTTGCAGAATGAACATTCAAAACATTCATAAGGCAACGACGTTACCGACTCTCGCGACGAGGACGCGGACAAGTTGGACTTAAGAGATTTGCGGGCCAGCTTGCTCTACGCTAAGTCTGTTCCTCGCTCTTGCTTTTTTGACGCTTCGTGCTAAGCATTCATTTGGCTTTCGTCATACTCTCATTCTAATGACTAGTCATGAAGTTGCGTATTCTTGTGCCGCTTAGCACTGTGGTTTGTTTGGGGAACTTTGCTTTTAGTACACACGTGTACTCATAATTTACTTTTAGGGTCATTGTAGTGCGCTGCCCTACTACTAAGAAATATTATTTGTTGTAAGTGATTGGTTTGGTAGTGAAGGTTGGTTGACACTTGTTTTAGTACACGTATCAGCGTTGTTAACATCGATAATAAGTCTAAGTAAGATAATTGGACTAAAATTGTTTAATGCTTGGTCAATGTTTTTAGAGCCGAGTGCTAGGCTGTTCTAGTTTGGGTGCAACGTGGCTGGTAGAGTCGCAACTGCAATGATGTTTTTTTTTCGTCCTTTCTCTTTTCGTTTTAAGTTTCTTTTCTGTTTTCACCTAGAGAAGAAACACGATATTTAGATTAATATATATAACATTTAATATTATAAAACATAAGGTGAAAACATATTTAATACTATTAAATTTGATGTAGTGTTTTTCACGACCTGTAAAACAACTATGTTCACCGGCGAATGCTAGCCAGAAATTCCCGTCCCGAACATTGATGTATCCGCTTGTAAATCCGTCATGACCAAATCCTCGGTTTCTGATGATTAAGCAATAAAGTCCACGTTAGTCAACGAAACGTAGTAAGGGAGCGCATACATCATGACCAGCGCGTTGGGTGGATGGGTGGTTGGACCTTGACGGCACGCCTGTTGTTATGTATTATGATGATAACATATATCATTGTTATAGTAGTAAATACAACTTTTTTGTTGTATTCACAGAATATCTTGAAAACTACGCATCGGATCAATAAAGTTAATGTCTAGAATTTGCCCGTTTTGGTAGGAGACATTCAATAATACCGAATTTAAGCCTTAGCTCCACGCTGCGTTTTATACTTGTGCAAGATTCGCCGTGCAGCTACAATGGCACTCTAAGCTCGTTTCCACATATTTCGATTTTTGTTGATTACAACGTCATCTCTGACAGAAATGACTTCAATTCCGGATTAAATGAATATTCAATTTTCTGGATAATATAAATCGGCAATAGAAAATTGCGGTTCCCCTTTAAATTTTATTCACCGCCCCCATCCATTAGAAAGAAAGAAGGTTGGGGTCGAATTTGGTGTTATTAGATTTTTGATCGACTGTGTAGTTTTCCCTGCGAAGTGAGTATGTGCAAGGTTTATACAGTGTCGTGACCAACACTGTGCGATCGTCTGGGTTGCAACTGATGAAAAATATGTCAGCTTCAATGAATCTGTCTCGCTTCTCCGGAAATCTTCAAAATTGGACTACTTTTTATGATTATTTTTACTGTTCATTATTTTATCTGTTCATTGCAGATAAGCAATATTTTAAGAGTTGCCTTGATGGCAAGGCGGCGTCGATTTTAAAAGACATTCCCATAAATACAGAGAACTCTATTGATGCGAAAAACTAAAAATTCGATTTGATAATAAAGGGAAACTAACCAATAGTAATTTGAGTAAAGTTTTTTTGTTAAGTGCTCTCACGCATGAGTCAACTTCTGAGTTGACTCATGCGTGAGTTAACTTATAGACACTGCCTTTGAATGCCATCAAAGCCTTGAAGTACTTGTAGTATCCCGTCGGATTACGGGATGTCATCCTTGTGCTTATAATTTCGCAGTGCCTTGGCAAGGAGACTAGACACGCTTAAGAGCTCTCACTTGGCGATCAAAAAGATTATCCGACGTATTCTGCAATTGTGACCTTTTTGAATAAACAAAGTGGGGGCCTTGATGTAATACAATCACTTGATTCGAATTCAGAAAAACAAATGAAAAGTAAAAGCTCGTAAGGTAAATCTGGGAAGGATAGAGGTACGATTACAAAGTCTTAACACTCTGATGCAAGGATTGAGTGTGTGATATGGCAAATAATCATTCAGTTTATAAGTGCCCGGCATTGACGAATGCAGCGTAACCAAGATCAGTATGAAATCTTTAAAAAGTACAACGTGAGTTCAAACTATCGAAGTTCGGGTTATTATAACAAGAATTGTAGAATCAAGCACATTTTTTTTCACTGTAAAAAGGGTATTGTATGATTTTGCATAAAGTATATACTACAGCATCGCCAGAACACGTGGATAATGGACCCCGAGAGTCGAGTCAGCCGCAACCTCCGTGAAAACTGATATTTACTTCACATGGCCAATCACTCAAGGTTCGCGCATTGCTTGATCAAGGACACTTTTGTGACCTTCGACGTAGTTAGTGCGCTACAGATAAAGACGCATCGCGTTGACGCCTCGCTTGGAAGACTGAATAATGCATTGTTGGGTCGTGTCAGTCGTATGGCACCTATAATAATATTCCCCACACATGGCCACGAGCCGGCTCTACACACCGATGCAGGGGTGCTTCCGTCGTTGACCTGATACACGAAAACCCTGCAAAAACCAAAACAATGGTGTCCTCACGTAGCAGATTTACAATTTGGCGGACGAAAATCCGGCTGACTCTACTCTAATTCATGCAATCATCGGTGCCGATCTCTAAAAGCGATATCCTTCTTGATGGCCTTCATAAAGGCGCAGCAGGTGAACCGATTGCGCAGAACACTTAATTTTGGTAAATTCTGTCTGTTCCTAGGGGAACAGCTTCTATGGTCTCTTCCCCGATAGTCCGTGCTCACCACTCACTGATATGATCAGTTGAATGACGCTCTCCGAAAATTCTGGCCCTAAATCATTATCGAATGATAAAGCTCAGTTTCAGGATCATTTTCGTAACACCGATTCTTATATCGTTAGAATTCCCTAACACGGGGGGGAGCACCCCCCCCCTCCCTCCTCTGCTTCAGTAAATTGCACACCCGTGCGGAACGTTTTTCTTAAAACTTTGAGCGGCGCTTGCCCAATCAGGTTAAAAATTGAGAACTATATTCACAATTTATGTGCAAGTACGAGGATATGGGACACACGAGACCGACTACTTCACATAAATGTAACCAACGAACGGCTGTTCATTTCCTCCATCACCCTGTCTTCAAGAAGTCAATTATAACCACCAAGTTAAGAGTCGCTTTTAACGTCCCCTTGAAAACTTCCAACAGCTCCAGTCTTAATGATTAACAGTTAATTGGACCGAAGCTGTGATACGACTTAGCAGCGTTATTTTCTCGCTGGTGTCTCCACCGATATGTACATACCGCTGACATCACAAAAATGTACCGCCAGATCTTGATAGATAAATGCGTTGTCGATTACCAGCGAATCCTGTGGCGATATTCCTCACACAAGCATATATGATTATATCAACTGCTGACTGTAACTTATGGTATGGCCAGCACTCCATAAGCCCTACGCGTGTTCCAATAATTAGCAGATGACAAAGGCGAAGATTTTCCATTGGCAACTCCGGTTCTTTTCAACGACTATGTGGATGATGTCTTATTCGATATAAAAGACCCCGGATCGTTTGGCAGAAGTTGATCCAAGCAACCATGGTTTACCATGCGACAAACCTCTCGAACTAAATGATGGAGTTAAACTTCTTGGTCACCCACCGACAATTCATTTCTCATATCTGTAAGTCTATCAAAGTGGGTGTTTTTCACAAAACGCCAGTTTCTATCCGTCATTGCCCGGGTATTCAATCTTTTTGGCTGGCTCTCGCCAGTCGTCGCCCAGGCAAAAAAATTTGTGTAGAGCTTGTAGTGGTCTTAATACGATTGGGACACTGTTATGACTAGGGATCTAGCCATCGAGTAGAGATGGATTTTTCAAGCACTACTGCATCTCCAAGGCGTGTTGATTCCGCGATCGACTCATCGTACTTCTGATTGCGCTCTAGGGGAACTGCATGGGTTCTCAGATGCCTCCATTGCAGTCTACGACGCTGTCATCTATCTGAGAGTCATCTTTTGGCTTGATGCTTCCACAGTCTCACTGCATATGATTTGAACCGAAGTGACCTGAACCAAACAATTAACTATACTCAAGCTAGAGCTGCGTGCAGTTGAACTCCCGCTAAGTTGACGGCGAGCAGTTGATTCGAGTTGTTTTGAGAATTCACTAATTTTCCTGTGTATTGCGGGACTGACTTTACTACCGTGCTAAATTGGATTCTACCATACAATTTTAAAATGAAGACATTAATTGCGAATCGCATTGGGTCCATCTATCAAGTGATTCCTTATGCGGAATGGAGAAACGTCGGAGCTGAGTCCTATTTCGCCTATTTGGCGTCTCGCGGCGTCCGCGACGATCACGTTTGTGAAGCATCACTTTGGTGGAAAGGCCCCCAATGACTTCATTGTAGTACTACTAAATGGTCTGCTCAAGCTTTAACTCAGCTTGAAAACATTGAGCCACACAGGGGCACCACAACAGTGTGTCCGTTTCTCGAGAGGCACTCCACTGACAACTCACGCCGACAATCATCCCACCGCCACCGAAAACAGAGGTTTTTTTCGGATCCTCCTTTCAGCCAACCTCACCTGCGACCAGAGCGACTTCTTTTCACCTGAGTCCCTGCCAAACTCGCGTCTCTGTTCACCAAAGAGGTAAACCGCAAGGTCCTCGTTGTTAGGAGGTCGACGGATCTTCTCCCGGACGGCCTTTTCAAGCGCGCATCTTGCTATAGATGCCACGACCGTGTCCTCCATTGTCAGCATTCTGAAAGCATTGGACACGGACACTACATCCTCGAGATCAGCAAGCGGAGGAAACCCATATCTGCCCCAAGAGGAAGAGATGTGCACAACCTCCGCGCTCGCGCTCTGGGGAAAGTTCAAACAACCCTTGACCGTCCGCTTGATCGTCCGATCGACCTAAAACAGTGCGGTCTTCATCATTCTGCCATGGGGCGAGCAGGGACCGGTCAACCTTCTGGAGGTCCTCCATCATCCCCGAAATCGCGGCGTAGGCGGTCTGGTCGACGCTTACTCCCGTGGGTAAGGTAGATTTTGCAAAATCTCACATTAACTGCTTAAAAATTCAAAACTTTACATTAACTGCTTAAAAATTCAAAAGCGACTGATTTTTATTACCCTTCACAGTCTTTATACAACCACAATTTAGTTTCCTATGTAAAATCAATAAAATATCAGGAAAATATAAGTCGATTTTTATTTTTTTTTTTTTTTAATATGTTCATTTAATATTATATTCCCTTTGAAAAGTTGTTCTTTCAATTCTTCTCATATTCAGTTTTTAATTCATTGTTTTTATATTGTACAGTTGATTTATTAATTCAAAATAATAAATTTCACCAATTTCTTCTCATTTTCAGTTTCTCTTAATTTATTAAAGCCTTTTACTTGTAATCATGATAAATTTTTAATCAATAATGTATCGAATCTTCATTTCTTAATCATTGTAACCTGTCACTTACTTACTCTATACGCTGCCATGAATGTTGACGCTAGTCGAACACACATTAACATCAGCAAATGCTTTATAGCACCATATAATAATGAATTTAAATTCATAACATTTAAATCAAGATGATATTATTTTATGACAAAATCAAATTAAATATTCCCGATTATTACTTGTTCCCGATTACGAGGTCGCTTTGTTTCAACAAAATAAACATATTGTCGTTAATGAAAAGTAGCAAAACTTCAATCTAGATGGCTTGGTGGCTTTTTTTTAATCAGAGTACTTAAAATTTTGAATGAACTTAACCGCAATTATTAAACAAAGATTTTATCTAAATTTTTCTTCAATGTCATTCAGTTATTAATTTAAAAAAAGTTAGAATCTAAAATTATTCCCAGGCTGTAAATATAGAAAATGGTTGATTAAATATAGAAACTGTTGCAAGTTTTCAATTTCAAGATGAGTAACAATGAGGGGTTAATGTGACGAAGAAACATAAAAAATGAAAACAATTTTTTTTCTTAGTTACTTTTTTTTACGAAAAAGTTACAAACGGTACAGTTTTCATTGTCGTTATTAAGCTGAATGATTCGTTCCAGAAAATTTGTAATGGTTGGTATGCTTTTTATGTAGTTAGTTAATAGGTAATAACTATTATGTTTAGGTTTTTGTTTTTGCAGATTTTTTTAAGATGATTTTGTTTTTAAAATATCAAATGCCGTAAAAGTAATGTTTTTAAGTACATTCGTGATGTTTATTATTTTGAAAATATAATTGATTTTTTCCTTTTTTTTGGCAACAGAATTTTTCATGTCCTTAGCGTCATACAACATGTCATTCGAAATAAATTTCCGTTTTTTACTAATTATGTGCAAAATAATTATAATAATTCGTGTATTTTATTTTTTTCAAGTCGAAAGCTTTTATTATTAGTACGCGTTGTAATCTTACAATAGTAAGACAACAATAGAAATAAGTACTCGAATAATTTTCAACGCGATTAAATTTCGTTATGATAGAATGCAGGACTTTTACGCAAACGCTTCGGTCTTCCTGATTCTCTTTTAGTACCTGTTTCTTCAATTACAGGCTTTTTACACAACTCTTTCTGATTAAACTCTTCCTCGCTTTCTCAACAATCCGTATCATCGCTCGGATTTTCTAACTCAAAGTCGCCTCGCCATATCTTCAATTGACTCGCGTGAGCCCTTAATAACCGATCCGAGTTGCGCTTCGACACTATGGGCTTGATACCATAAGTGTTGCTCGAAATTTTCTTCGTGATATAATATGGACCTCGATATCGCGGTTGCAACTTTGTGTTTTGGGCAGTCGCGACTGGTTTTACGCTCCAATAAACTATATCGCCAATTTCATACGTTACATTAACATTTCGTTTTGCATCAACTCTCTTTTTGTACTCATTCTGCAGACGACGTATCTTTTATCGCGTATCGTTTTGCAAGTTTTCAGGGTTTTCATACTTTTCACAATGCTCAGTAAGCTCACGTACTGACCCATCGTCGAAGCGAGGAAGGTAACCAAGAAGCAATTTGTAAGGCGCTTTTCCCGTTGTCTTATTGATAGTCGCGTTAACATCTCGCGCGATTACCTTTACTTCTCGGTCCCATGTCGCTTCAACTTCATGTCTTCCGGAGGACATCATCACTGGAATGATGGTTCGGTTCAACCTCTCAACCAATCCATTGGCTTCCGGGTGCCGACTTGAATTTAATACATGTCGAATACCATACTTTTCACAAAAAGCTCGAAAAATGTCGGATGTGAAACACATTACTCTATCGCTCACCAACCGATTTGGTGCTCCATACATTTCTATAAAGCCAGTCAACTTTTTCACTGTCGCATCCGCGTTAACCGTTTTCACCGGTTCGAGAAACACAAACTTCGTTAAATTGTCTATCAGACACAACACATACTTTTGACCGCTTTTCGATGTTGGGAAAGGTCCCACATAGTCCACATGAACCACGGCAAACGGCCTTGATCCTGGCGGAATAGGAAGGAGTTCCGCAGCCCTTGGACCCGTAGCTTTCTTGTTTAAAATACAAGTGAGGCAATGTGCAATATGCTGTTTTATGTATGTCCTCATTCCTGGGAAGAAATAATAATGTCGTATACGTTCTAATGTCTTTTCTGCACCAAAGTGGCTGGCAAAATCGTGATATTTTATTGCCAACATTTTGCGCATTGCATCAGGCACGACATATAGGTCGTTTGTTCGTTTACCGTCCTTTTCACGCCGATACAAAAGTCGTTCATCAGTTCGCTGATACAACAGTACTTCATCCTCACTCTTTACAATGTGAAATACATTCAAATCCTTCTCGCTCGTTGAAGGAAGTGGGGCACGAGACAAGGCATCAACATGCCACATCAGTTCGCCTTTTCGATGACGAATGTCGAACTTATACTCGCAAAGTGTGTTCGCCCACCTAGCAGCCTGGGGATTTTTGGTTTGTTGTGTATTAAAATAAACTAGCGCTTCACAATCTGTCATTTTTGCGAATTCTACCGAAACCAAAAATACGCGCAGTCGCTCGACTGCCCAAATTACAGCCATAAGCTCCCGCTTGCTAGAGTGGTACCTTGATTCAACATCTGATGTCTTTCAGCTAATCGCGTATACTAAATGCATAACTCCTGACTCATCTGATTGTAAGAGGATTGCGCCCAGGCCCTCAGAACTCGCATTTGTATGCAGTTCCGTGCGCGCAGCAGTCGGCGAGAATACACGTAACACTGGATCCGAAACCAGTGCGTCCCGTAATTGCTCGAACGCGGTTTGACGCTTTTCCGTCCATTCAAATTCAATGTTTTTACGTGTTAACTCTGTCAGGGGCGCGGCCAACTTTGCATAACCGGGCACAAAGCGGCGAAAGAAGCTCGTCAAGCCGAGATACCTTCGTAACCCGTGCACGTTTCTCGGCACAGGGAACTTCGCGATCGCGTCGACTTTACCTGGACCTGGTCGCACGTCATCTTTACTGACAATAAATCCGAGGTACTCCACTTCTGTCATACCGAACTTACATTTTGTTAGATTTAATGTCAAACCTGCTTTCAACAAAGCTTCAAGTACCGCTCGAAGCCGATCGATCGACTCCGACCAATCCCTTGCAAAAACTAGTATATCATCCAAATAATACAATGAAACGGTATTACGCAAGGGCCCAAGAGCCGCCTCCATCACCTTCGAAAAATAGAATGGGGCATTTATTAGGCCGAACACAGCTCTATTAAACTCCCCAGTTCCATCAGGAGTAATGAAGGCTGTCTTTGTACGGGCTCCTGGTGCAAGAGGCACTTGCAAATAACCTTGCGCCAAATCCAACGCAGCAAAAACAGTTGCAGTCGATAATCTCTCCATACACTCATCTATGTTGGGAAGAGGAAAATGAATTCGTTCGGTTTGTGCGTTTAAACGTCTGTAATCAACTACCAATCGCGGTTGTCCGTTCTTTTTCCTCACCAACAGCAATGGACTTGCGTATGGAGATGTAGTGTCACTTACTATACCTTGATCTTTCCAGTTATGATCTATAGATTTAATTGTCTCACGTTCCTCACGAGTGGCTCGATATGGTTTACAGCTCACCGGTACCGCATTTGGCTTTTCAACGATGTCCATCTGTAGTAGATCGGTGCATCCCAGCTCCTCGTCGGTCATCGCAATAGCCTGCCTGTGCTCGTTCAAAAGTTGTGTCAGTTCTTCTCGTTGCGTCTCAGTTACATTTAGAGCAACCGATTCTTCGCTGGACATAATTTTTTGCCACCTGGGTTGTCGTTCTGGAACCTCGTTAATCTCGAAGATTTTACTGCCCAGTGTGTCACCCAGTTGAACGGTTTGGAGCTTCCGCTCTAACATTGGCAACACACATCTTCAGCACATTTGAGCCGACTTGCACGTCAATCAAGTTGACACTTGCTGGGGGTAGATTCGCATTCTCGCCGGACACAGGGCGAGAGGCTTTAGTGTCAACCTCAACCTCAATGTTGACCAAGTCTGCCGCAGGATACTCTCGAAACTTCAACTTATCACCCACCTTCACATAAGCAATATGAGGAAGATCAGTGTACATTCGTCCAACAATCATGTCGAACGGCTGTACGTCATCAGGTACAATCCTGACCAATACGTTGTGAGCGTTGACTCCGTCCACGGCTATCGTTGCTCTCACCACACCACATGATTGTACCTCATTGCTATTCTTACCAAAGCCTCGCAATTCGCTCGGTCTCCGCTCCAACAGAAAACCTTCGCGCAGTACTGTGGTTGCCGTAATGGTACAGTCTGAACTACCATTGCCGATTATCGTTGTGATTATTTTGCCATTTACCTCGATCGACTTGATGTATTTATTCCGGTTGTCCTGGTTCTGGTTGGTCATCATTTGCATCTCGGCTTTCATTGGCGCTGGCTTCATTCAATCCTTCGTAACATGCCCTGGCTTCTTGCAGTTGTCACAGAACACTTTACTCGGACACTTCCGAGCATAGTGGCCCGTTTTCGAGCAAATGAAACACTGGATTGATTCTTTCTTCTTTTTATCATCTTCTTACTGTCCGGTTTTCAATTCACCTGTCTTCGGTTCACCTTTAGTTTTATCTTCACTTGTCGATTTCTGCTTGTTATAAAAGTTCTTGCGCTCGCCTAGATGTGTCTTCTAGTCTTGATATTTCTTGTCCATGTCTGAAAGAGTAGGTTCAAACTCAATCAGTTCACAAAACATTTCATCTTCGTCGGTGAAATTACCAGCAGCAATGTGCATGGCGAGATTTCTGTTGCGCAGATCTAAAACTACGGCCTTTTTGATGTCACGAAATTTCAAATGTAATGGGCGACATAACCTCAACTTGTCATGAAAGTATGCAGCAACAGATTCAGTTTTGCCCTGCACTCGCTTCTGCATACGCTCGAGTCGTTCAAGTGTTCCCACGTCTCGTACGAACGTTTTCATAAATGCAGTTTTTTCCAACCAGTAAACTCACCACGATGACCAAGGAAACAAGCACGTGCTGCACCACGAAGCTGACAGCCAACCGTCTCAAAAGTGAAGGAATCGGGCCATCGATGCATCACCGCTGTAACTTTCAACTGCTTTAGCCATAACTTCGCTTCAGCTGGTCCGCGCTCGCCGTCGAACTCACCAACTGATTTTGAAAGATCAGGCATCACATGAAACTCGCGATTACTTTGCGGGTCTCGGTTCAATTGCTGCATTAGGGTAGCATTCTGTTCACACATCATTGACATCAAGTTGAACAACGATTTCATGTCCGCTTGTTCCGGATTATAAGGTCCGCGGCTCGGCATCTCTCGTCCGTAAGCATACTCGCCTCGCTGATCAGGAACTGGATACTGTTGTTTTCGATCACAACGTGTTCGTTGCGCGGTTCGAATCTCACATTCGGGTGCATTTGATCGTTCATATCATCTACGAAAGTATTCGTCTCAAACTCATGGGGTAATTGACCATCTGCATCGTCGAAGTTCACTTTTCGCGCAAGATTCTGCGGCACATTCATGCGCGGCTCGCCTGGGCGCAACACGAAAGTTGACGCCATATTGGCTCGAGGCATAAAATTCGTTGACGCGCTCACACGCGGCGCGATCACTCGCGGCGCATTTGCACGAGACGCAAATTCTTGCGGCACGTGCATTCGTTGCAGATTCTCACGATGCAAGTTCATTCGCGGCGCGCTTGTACGCGGCAAGTCCATTGGCGGCGCGGTTGCGCGCGACATGTCTAATCGAAACGCATTTGCACGCGATATGTCCATTCGCGTCGCATTTGCACGCGGCATAGTCATTTGCATCGCAGCCATACGCGCCGCGCTCGCACGCGGCAAGTTCATTTGCGACACATTTGCACCCGGCACGTCCATTCGCGGCGTACCTGGATGGGGCACATTCGTTCGCGACGCGTGAAGACCGACTACGTTAATATCAGCGATCGGATCATCTGTCCAAGCATCCAGGTCCATTAGGTTTGCTCGATTTTCCATGATGAATGATTCGCATGGAAAAGATGTTTGGTTGAACGTCAGAGTTCGGTCGGTGGTCGCTGTCCATCGAATTTCCATCGAAGCCGCTCGCGTCGCTCGATTCGTCAAAGCACTCTTGTTGAGATGCGGACGTATCACGTGCTCGGATCGAGTTATGATGTCTTCGAATTCTGTCGTCAAGCGGTGTTGATTCGGTTCTCCGTAAATTCCGAAGATAGGCATCGAATGCTTCGTCGGACACCGTGCGATCGCTAGCGTACATCTTGTTCTCACGTCCACGCATCACACAAGATGGCTACTACCGGCGTTTTCTCGTCACGCTGTAGTTTTTTTTTGATCTAGGCAAGAATCGGCGAATTCTTTACCCCACACCTAGAATGATAGGCGGGTTGATTTGGGGTCACGCTAATAACTAACTCACACATTAATCTATAAAATAAGTTTATTCGTTAGACTAAATGACACGTCGTTACAGCGCCAAAGTCAGGCCCACACTCAATTTCACTCCCGTTCAAAAGTACAGTCATACCAACTTTCGGTTGGCAACATTGCAGCCTGCTTTACCGACCATATCCTAACATAACTTTACTTTGCTTCATAATTCCTAGCCTGCAATCTACTGTTCCTCACCAGTCAGTTTGCTTGAACCATCTATATATAGGGCATTTTTTTCCATCTTGGGACAACTAAATATCTTGAAAACTAAGAATCATATCAAGAAATGTTTTGAATAAAATGTCTGCTCCAACCCTTGGGGGTGAGGGGTGGAGTAACTTGCAAATTTCTAAGAGGGACCCCTACTTTTTATAGCGAATTCAGATTCTCCGCAAAAAAATATATAGATTTTGCTTAAAACATGTTTGTGTCTCCTAGTATATAGCACTGCAATCGCAGAAAATACAATTTTTCGCAATTCTGGTGAAATCGCCCCTGGGGGTGAAACAACATGATGGTTTTTTTAAGAATCTTCAACTCGCTATAAAATCGTTAATAACGTTCAAAAGTGAATGAAACAGGGCTAACAAGGGATAACTCTTCTAAAATCATTGTATATAATAATAAAGAACGAAACGAAGCTTTTGAAAATTTAGGTGAGCCCCCTTGCTTCTCCCCTACGGAGTGCTTGCTTTAGATGAGTCCTCTTGCCTCTCGCCATCGGGGTGATTGTTTAGGTGAGCCTCTCACCAAAGGAATACTCGTTTTAGGTGAGTTCCCTTACCTCTCACTGTCGGGGTGCTTGATTCGAATAATCATTTCCACAAGTGCTCCAAAACTTGGCCACCCACTTCGATGCATTTATTTATCTGCACTGTGGAAGATTAAACACAACTACAAAGTCTTTCAGGCGGAATCCCGCTGCATGCTTACGGAATGCAGCGGAAATCATGTTTTCGCGTGTTTTTGGCTGTTGATCATAAACTTCACTCTTCAAGTGAGCCCAGAAAAAAAAGGGAGAAGGTAAAATCTAGTGATCTGGCAGGCCAAGCTACTGTACCACTTCTTCCAATCCACCGGCGAGGGTATATGCGATCTATTACCTCTCATGCTACTCGATAATAATGAGCTGAACAACCATCATGTTAAAACCACATTGTTTGTCGAACATGAAGGGAAAGGTTTGCGAGCAGTAACGAAAGTTCGTTCCCCAAGAAGTTTCGATATTTTTCACCAGTTAAATTGCTGTTGATTAAATACAGGCTAATGAGTTTGTCGCCAATTATGTCGCACCAAACATTCACGTTCCACGGGCGTTGATATTCAACTTGACATAAACAATGTAGGTTCTCGGTACTCCAATAATGCATGTTGTGTCAATTGATCGCACCGTGATACGTGAAAGGTAACTCATCAGAGAATAATACTCTTGCAAAAAATTAGGAATCCCTTTGTATTTGCAGAAGCGCCCACTGACAAAACGTTATTTGATTCTCGAAATCATCGCCATGAAGTCTTGATGCATGAAAACATGAAACGGATAATATTTATTGGCATTCCATATAAAGTCAGGAACCTGACTTGAAAGGGACGATGCGTCTCGATTAAAAGTTGACCAAACACTGCGGTAACCTAATTCACTCTTATCAATATTGATAAGATTCTTCAAAACACCATCATGTTGTTTCACTTCCTAATATAATTTCACCAGAAACTGTGATTTATACGATCACGGCGCCATCTACTGGAAAACAAAAAATGATCCTAACGTATTTTTTACGGAGAATCCGAATTCGCTATAGAAAAAAATATAGGTTTTTATTTAAAATTCCCAAGTTTCTCTACTTTCCCCCACCCCCAAAGAGTGGATGTGACAGATCGAGATTGGTATCATCTAATAGGCCGCTCTGAGACAAATAAATTTTTATTAGAAACAGTTGGTAGTTTTGGGGAAAAATTAATATATTTAAATAATTGATATTTTGAAATTGTGAAATTTATATACGTGTAATGGTACTCACTTGTCCCTTCTTAACAAAATTGATAAATAAGCTGTTATTTGGGACTCAGTGTGTATCATTGAAACGATACCTATTTTATCGATAATACAATTATTGGTCGTTTGTTCCGCTAGAAGGCAAAAAGTAGGTTAATGGCATTCTTCCAGTAAGTAAATTAACTTCGGGAAGATTTAAATGTATGTGAATCATTAAACTAAGACAAGTCAGTTTCTCTACATGAGGTGTATCGGCAATTCTACTC
The DNA here is from genome assembly GCA_022817045.1 of Psix sp. ZL-2020. Classification (NCBI taxonomy): domain Eukaryota; kingdom Metazoa; phylum Arthropoda; class Insecta; order Hymenoptera; family Scelionidae; genus Psix; species Psix sp. ZL-2020. Next base: position 14,322 of record JABFQD010000103.1, read on the forward strand.
TTTTACAACATTTTGCTTCTGGGTAAGGACGACTCCAATTCCTGTGGAACTTCTTCTCATTCATATGAGAGAGAGAAGAAGTTAGTCGAATTGAAAGGACGTCGATTTCTCCCTGAAATTCAACTGGGAGTGGGATTTCGCTTTCAACCGCCTCTATCATCCCATTGGGTAGAAGAATCCTGGGTCTGGACCCTTCTGTGGACTTTTGGAGGGAAAGTTTTAGTGGGACTGGAGCACTTCTTCCAACATATGTCCGGCTGGACGCAGTGTCGAAGAGTATTCGTACAGAGACGCTATTTATTTTTACCTTTAAATGAAGGCAAGAATCTTTGGCCCTCTAGGGCACTGGAAGAGAGTGCACACGGTCAAAGCAGACTGGGGCTCACGACCTAAGGGACACACACTTAACCCATGTGTATACTCCCTTAATCGTTTCTCGAATGTCGACTTCGACAATTTGGGCATTTCTGCCCAAATTGTTGCTACAAATGGGGCAAATGGGCGCAAATGGGCGAGGGTTTTTAGAGCAAAAGGTGAAAGTGTGCCCAGAACCTCCTCAACTCTAATACCCTGGTCTCGCCTGACCAACGGCAAACTTTTACGTATGATCTTGGCTGGACCGTTGCTGGGACACTGACATCGCTTGAGGTGGTGTCATCATTTGGTTCATAAGCGGTGGGAGTCTTAACGCCATTGAATGCCTTGTTATCGGGGAATTGGACTTGGTTTTGCTGCTGGTAGTCAATTGCGCTATCTGGAGGGTCAGGGCAGCAGTTTCATTTTTCAGCCATGTTAATTCTCTCTCATTTGAAATGGCAGCCATTTTTGGGGAATTAAGGAGTGAATTACTAGGTCTGGCTCCACTGGATTTAGGGCTACGCTTTTTTTCCCGGGACTTTTTAGAGCCAGTGTTGGGCAGCTGTGTGGGTGCATCGCCAGCAGCAGCATCTATGGCAGCCAGAGACCTAAAGTTTCGAGATGGTCCCGGCATAGACGTGCTACTGGCAATCACACTTCAAGCAAATTCTGGCAGAAGGCTATCTGATTTATTCGGAGGAGGTCGATATTGCTGAGCCGACGCTTCAGATTGTTGTAGGCCCGATCCAATTGTTGTTCTTTTCAAGGATAGGAGGGACCACGTACCCCATCAGGACTCGCAAACTATTTAAGTAGTCGACGATGGGTTCATCTGGGGCTTGGGTATGGCGCAGGATTCCGTTTCGAATCCACGCTTGGAATCGGGACTCATTAAACCTATGGCGGAAAACCCTTACGAATTCTTGCCTTGTGGTCCAGTGGTCTCGGTGCTGCCGATACCACTGGCGAGCACCACCTTAAAGCAAAGAGGGTAGGCTTTCAAATAGCTCCTCTTTCGTCAAGCCAGTCCCACCATAACACTCGCGCAACCTATTGAGGAATTCCTCATCAGAGATGTCGCCACATCCGGAGTATTGCAGGTTCCACTTGAAAACCAGCGCGGACACGTTTTGACCGGAAGAAACAATCGAATGCTCTCTAGAATGAGTGGAAAGCTTATCCGAGAACGTCCCTGTTGGCCTTCGCGGTGCTATTGCAGATGCCGTGGCTCTTGGCGGCACTGTAGAGCACTGGGACTAAGCTGGGGCAAAGGTGGCCGAGGGTATTGAGCTCATCACCGAGTGACAGCTCGTTACCGTAGTGCTTTATCCTATTCGATAAGCAGTGGTGATACATGTTGATCTTAAGCCACTGGTCCAGGAACGAGAGACGGAAGCTGGGGCCGGAGATCCTGTGGGCTGGGGGATCTGGACAATGATTAGTATCAGCGGATCAGTAACGCCGGTTACAATATAGATTTTCAAAATTTAATTTATATTTTCGTCCATGACAGAATTCTACACTGCACAAAACCACTTAGTCGAGGTTGAAATTTTGCCACTTTCAATCGGACTTATCTTCCGTCATTTTTATTAAAAACAGTTATTTTTTTCCAAAGTAGAGGTTTAAAATTTTTTATGTGTAAAGTTATAGGAACTTTATGAAAAAATGGCTACATTTAGGACAACAAATAGTTTTGTTAACAAATTCTGCGAACCATTGAAAAATGTTATACGAAGTATCGATGACTTTGAGATAGTAAAATCACAAAATTGTTTTCAAATGGCTCAACGAAGAACATGATCGTGTTATAAAATACTTGAACGATATTTAGCCGTTAAACAATGTGTAACCGTTTCATGAAACGCACGTCTCTTCATTGTTACCAAAAAGAACAATTAAAGGCTGATTGGCTTTGAATGGTTGGTTGATTAGTTTCTAGTTGCAAGTTACGCCGATAAATGCTAATCGGCTCTGAAGTTTGTCAGTAGCGGTTTCGTTAGCAAATTTTAGCTCTTTATTAGCATGACAGGGAAAAATCTCGTCAGACCTCTAACCCGTATAGAAGGCTATATTGTTTATGGTCCAATTCGCTTCTACCACTTTCCATTTTTCAGAAACCCATCACGTTTTTAACGTGGGGTTCAATACCCCACGAGAAAAACTCATTTCCCTACTAATTTGCATAAAAAACAACCTCTGCAGAAATTCAATCCCTCCTGCGCTTATTAGTACGTAAATCCTTTTTATAATGTTTGCTGTATATAATGTAATGACTCCGATTATTTTATCTGTAACCCATACCGCGTTATAAATGGAGCCAAGAGTTCTGTCTTGACCGTCGTTCTCAGTATTCTAAAATGCCCTTAGGGTTACAACCATTTCAGAGTATTCATGTCTCAAGCAACTATTGGAAAATTCGATCTTTGTGCCGTTGCTAAACATTTTTCAATCTTCCAATAAAGTCTCATAAGGACAAATGTAAATTTTACTACTGAAATAAGCTAAAAATGACTATTTGCTTAGTAGCTGATATATTGAAGATGAAATAGACAACAATAACCATATCAGAAGCTAATATGAACCTATATAAAACACTCCAACTAATTTTTCACATTTAAAAAATTGTAAATTCGAATAGTTTTTAGGCGCAATAGAGCCATTTGAAAAAATATTGTTCAAAGCAAATAAATGCTTCTTCATAAACTAACATGATATCTCAAGAACAATAAATAAACAAGTTAGTACTTGTAGGAATATTTCTGTTAGTACTTTTAATAAATATATAGACCGTTATATAAGTAAAATTTACGTTCACTTATACGACGTCCTTATATCAATTATATTTATACTTGCTTTTACAGGTCTTCAACCATTACGAATGTGCCAATGCCAAGATTATCAAATAAAATTTTTTTAATTAATTGAAAACTGTTCTTTAAAAGTTTAAGTAGCTATATGGTAAATTAAAAGATAAAAATGTATCAAACTACGTGGATCCAGCTCTGTCAGACTTATGCAGTAATGAAATTTTGTCATCCTTGTTAGACTCTAACATGACTACACGCAGATTGACCTAAACGTAAGTAAAGTTACTATGTAAGTATTTGCTAAATGTATATATATTTCGATGTTCAAGATATTTTGGAATCACTTACTCGATTTCAATCAACTACGACCTAATTTCTTTAGAGGCATACAGACAAATATTCGATTTCAGATTGTTTTCATGATGCTTTAGGGAGATCTGCAGGTGCGTAATGCTGCCACAAATGAAAATAGCATCAAACAGTTATAAGTGCCAATGTAATTACCGACTCATCAATTGTTTGTCTCCAACTTAACATGGCAAAATTAAATTTTGCCATGTTAAGTTGGAGCTGAACACTATACTGTTTTTGATATTAAAAGAAAAATTATTGTAGATAAGGAATAATTTTGATGATGTATTATCATCCATATATCGACATTTGCGACATTGATGAAATTTGTTTATTTTATTTAAAACTACGTTTCATGCTATTAATAATGTGAAATTATTTGTGTAGTTAATTTTGTTCAACGAGTATGAAATGAGGTTGTGAGGATACACATTTTCGACAGGGTGCATTCTGTGTATACGATATATATACAATTATTTATATATTTTTTAATCAATCCAAAATAGCATTCATTCTAAACTGTTTTTTTTTTCAAAATAAGCAATAATAAAAAAATTAATTCAACTCAATGAATTACGTTATCTCAATAAAATATGAGCATAATAATTAAGAAAAGATTATAAGCTTAGTGAACAACTTTACTTCCAATATTCTTCACTATTCTGATTAATATATAATCTAATGAAATCCAAATTTTTCAAAAAAACAAAGAATAATAATGATAATAATAATTATTATTATACTAATGATAACAATAATATGAAAATAATTTTATTTATTGAATAAAGTTTTTTTCGTCTTAACATAGTGTTTTGAGCGTACAAAGAAATAAATCAGCACATGCTTTTCATATAATTATTTTATTATTTTTCTCTTCATTCTTTAGATCAATGTCAAGGTAAGTTACATTTTTACGAATAATACATGCAAGAAGAGTAAACCATATTTTACTGCTTGAGAGAAAATATTTAACTATTACAATTTGAAATATGTTACATGCATCAGAAGAAACTGACTCATATTCAAACATCAATGAATTTCATAGTTATATTCCTTAAGCTTGTGATTTTGAACAGCGTAGTTCATAAATTTAGTATATATATATATATATGAATAATTTTGAGGAAATAATCCCCGCATCTGTTTAGAAATCCCGTAAATTCTGCATTCACCACAATAACCGAATTTCATATTCATTAAATTCAAGTGGATCCACTTTGGAGCGTTTCATCATTACTTTTTGATCCTATGGATGGAAGCAGCATTCTATTACATAATACTAAAGTCCAAGGAGCGTGGTCAATTGGGCGTTCAAAGCCCATTACTTGGTCTTATGTAGTAAATCCAGGGATGATTCGGTGTTCCTTTGACGATGCGAGAATTCAAGCTCCGATTGTCCGCGGTCAAATGCCGACTGTGATGCAGTCTTTCTTGGCACTCTTCAACTTGTTTGTCTTCGATTAAACGTCCCGATGGTGCATTAGATTAAACCATGTCACGAACTGGTGTCTCTTTCGCATTGGATTCGATACTTTTCCTAGATCAGAAGTTGACTTGAGTCCAACTGTATTGCACTATTAACGGAAATCGATACCACTACCAACCTAATAGTTTTCAATGTCTTTTTTTCTCTTGTTTTCTCATGTGTATTACAACATGATACGTAGCTGTTCTTATTATATATTGTACTTGAAATCACAATATTCTGAAACTAAAATAAATTATACAATCCCGATAATTTAAAGCATATAAATGAATATGTTTATAATAAAAGATTGAATTAAGTATTTTTATTTTATAGTAATATTAATAAATTTCACTATATTACATATTCATTTTAAACATTCCATACTATAATTGAATCCTTTCAATATATAAATTCATGGAGTACTCACTGATTTATAAATATTGCAAAAAAAAAATATTAAAAGCATATCAAAAAAAAATTAAAGCAATTCATGAAACTATAACACAATAGACAATAGACGCCGTAGAAAATAATATAATATTACGTTAGCGACGAACCATAAGCCTGAAAAATATTACAAAACTCTTTAAAAATAATTCTGAAAATTATTTATGTATAAAATAATATTGTTATTTTTATTTAAAGACATGATGCTTCATGTAAACAAATGGCACAATTTATTCTAAGTGATTGCCAATACTAAAGATTCAAGCATGTCGAATTTATCGTCGGAACGAATACAATGTAATAATTAATTCGTGTCGAAGTAGACTTTGTTGAAGCAAATGAACGTACTATACGCCTGCAACTGCAATTGATTACTTTGAAATGCAATCCACGAAATTGTCCAAATTGTTTTAAAACATCTCCGTTGTTTTCATTCTCTGCACGCAAACAAAAAACGTCATCAATCTTGGCCGAATTGCTCCATTTAAAAAGTATTTTCGTCAAAAATGTATGAGTAACGCCTCTCAAAAATACCCCCTATCGAATTTAAAATTATTTTTGTTAACTAGCTCTACGGGGAATATTTTTCTCTTGATTCGATTTGTTTTTGGCATATTATCAAGAAAATGACATTATAGCACTTGTCAGTTGCATCAAACAAAATTACTATCATCTACCATATATTATAAATTACTTTGAATACTATAATGTGGTCCATACAATATTGTATCACAATTAAAATAAACATTCGATTTTGACAGAACATCACAATGTCGAATCATTTAAATTTTATTAATTCGATCAATTTCGTTAGTCGTGCAGCAAATTAACGATTCGTGTTGCTCGGGTTCATTTGTCATCGACTGTTATATTCCATTGGCATGCATTACACGTATCCGCGTGCTCTAACAAACGGGAATTCAAGGTATCGAATATTTCACAAAACAGTGGACTCCTCCCTGCTAATAAAATCGATCCAATTCTGCATCCATGACTATATTGTAGCGTAAATTATGCAAATTTAACGACTTAAATTACTTAGATAGTTACATGTAAATTTCAATACATGCTACATCTGCGCATCGAATACTGTTGGTTTGCGCACTTGGCCTGCCAAGTTTAATGCTTCGAAGTGTTACAGATTCGAGACTCATTTTCGGACTCTTTGCATTGCTTAGTATATTTATACCGAAGTCTTTTAGATGCACTAATAGATTGGTCATTCGAGTTGAATCATCAGTCACGTAGCTTTCTTTGAGTTTTCTCTGATTTAATAAATTTGCAAAAACAGATGCTTCACACGTGACATTTCTCGAAATAAGGATTTTGTGTCTTTGAGAAACTAGAAATTTTGTGATGTCTAGAATATGAGTAAGTTATACGTATGGAATGTATATTATATCAAAATATTGCTATTATTATTAGTTCAAGATATTTTATGTACAGCAAATTGGTTTAGAATCGTATCTACTGATTATATATAACGAAATACGTACAATTTTTGTTATATAAATGAAATAAAAATTGAAAACAATCTTGCTAAAATTTTTAGATAATATGCTTCAAGCCTTCCAGAGATTATCATTCCAATATAAATATTTTGTATTTTCATAGATGTCTAGAATAGTTTAAAATATATTTGTTTTTCATACTTTATGTATGCAAAACATAGTTTTTTAAACAGATTATTCATTGTTATAAAAAAAAAGAAATACTTTAGATCTAATTTGTAATTACGAATTTCGAAACATGAAATATTTATAATTATATAGTATTTGATTAACCTATTACAAATATCAATTAAAAACTGTTACTGTTATTCATTTTTCTCCGTAAAAGTTTTACATAAAATATTCACTTATATACACAAAATTGTGTCACTGTAAATGAAGAATCGTGTTAATAATTACTGAATAAATGAATTGTTTTTTAATTTAGTTTTAATTATTCTTATGATTGAATTATTATCAAAAACTAATAACGACATACTATATGCACTAATGCCAATCTAAATTTAGTCATTTTTTAAAAAAAACAATAAAAATAAAACTGATATGTAAAGAACAATTAGTTTGTTGATTTATTATCGCAAGCGGATTTGCATTCAAGTGAACAGTTTAAAGCAATAGTTTACACGTCAGTAGTTTTAGCTTATTTAAACTTGACGATTAATTTAATTTTAACTCAAGTCTACTGATCTTAATATAGAGATATTAAAATATGAAAAATCAATGCATGTATAATATCTATCAAAATGATCGAAAATATGCTGTTTAATAATACAACAATTTAATCAATTTCATTTGACATTTGTTACGTTGCTAAAAAATCTTAACAATTACTATAACTACTGAAGTGTTAAAAGTGTATAAAGCTGGTTGAATTTTATTTATAAGATTTTGATAGATATTTATCTGCACTAGACATTTTTAATATAAAACAATTTTGATGAACAAAACTAAAATTATTAAAAATATCTTTATTTGATGCTACTATAATTCTCATTTCTAAGCATGTGATACAGATGATTGGTGATTAATATTTTATAGACTCAACAGTAAGAACATTTTAACTCAGCATTGTTAAATCGTTACCCAGGAAATATGTCAATAACAGGATAATTTAAATGTAGAAATCTTTTTGACTATAATAGTATATTGACTTTGTAAATACTCAGTGTAAGAAAGGAATTATCACTTCTATTATTCTAAAATTCTCGATTTCAGTCAATATGTTCATAGAAACAAGTGCATTTATATTAATTTTTTTCTTTTTATTTACTAATTATTTCTTGTATATAATAAAGCTTTAATGAGATATTCCATTTATGAAACAAAATTGACACTAACTACTAAAATTCTTGTCATTAGAATGAAATGATCGAAAACGAAAATTTCACTATAATTTATAACATTGATAATGTGTTAAATGAAAACTTAAGAATTAATTTTAATTATTTTTGTTTTTGGCATAATATTTGCGTATATCTTGTCAGTAGAATATTTCATCAAAATAAAGTTATCAATTCGTGTTATATGATAGGTACAATCGTTGGGTTTAACTTGAAATCATTTTATTTTTATTAAGTCGAAAACCCTGTTAATTATTAAAATACAGTTTATATGAATTTAGCCTTCCACCGTATTATATTAAGAGTAATTTTATGATTATTTATAATTAAAAATAATTCAAATCCACTATTAATACTAATTCATGTTACATAACACTAACTTCTGTGTGAGAAAAAAACAAGACAAATAAATGGCAACTAGACTGGATATTAATCGGGAGGCAATTATGGACTTTTACATAATTGCCTGGCTGCCAGGTATCAGCCAGATATCTGCCAGCAATATAAGATGACATTAAACTAGTTATCATTCATTCACTTTATATTTTCTTCCCTCTCTTTTCGACACGGGCTGGTACATTTAATTCATTACTTCTTAATGGTCATTCAAATAATGCTTATGTAAATTTTATGATTTGGAAGGGAAGACTCTTATTGTAAACATTTTCAAAAAATAAATTTGTCTGGGAATAACAAAAGTATTTGTTCGTTAATCAGAAATATTACTGAGTAAAAATTATGAAAATGTTAATCAACTTTGAGATGGAAAAAATTTTTCATAGTGTTTAATAATTGTTTGCAATTTTACGAATAAATGTCAAAATGAGTTGTACAATTTTATTATTATTACGCACTTTCTAACGGAAATAAATTTTCGTTTGATAATTGTTATAAAAAACAGCCGTCGACCTAGGATTGATAAAACTTCTATTTGTTGTAACTACTAATTATTTTCGACATTTCATTATCGTTTAGAAAATTAATTAATTATCATTAAGGAAAAACATAGCATTATGCACTATAAATTTGTGAACAATCTATTTCATTATAGCAAATACATAGAAAGAATAAACTGAACGTTAGAATTCATTAAACACTTAATTATTGAAAAACCTTTAAGAAATGTAAAAAAATACATGCTTAATATGCTTGTTGTATTATTATTAATCTTATTATATTTATATTATTTCAAAATTTCATATGTAAATACTTTATATGATAAACTTGCCAGCAAATTGACAATTGAATTGGCTCGGGGAGATTTATTTTTATTTACGTATTAGATGATTAATGCAAAATTACATATGTAGAATTTATAAGCCTTTAGTGATGCACCTATAGTTCTAAAGAATCTGTCATACATCCGCAATTGAAATTCAATTCGGAGTGGTTGTTCGTGTCGACAGGGTTTTGCCAATGCGAACCACACTTTCATCCCATGGGAGATATTTACGAAAATGAAGTTAGAGATCTCTCCGTGCGAACAGTCTAAATGAGAAGAAAAAAAACTTATTCCTGAACACGTATTTGGATGTTTATGTTTTTGTTATCGAAAGACATAATAGGGATCTCTCTTTATTACTTTGTAACTACATTGTTTTACTTTATTAAATTATGTCAATTTTCTCTACTGCATATGTTTGCATGAAGCAAATAGACTGCATTATTAAATTAATTATGTATATTATTTGTATTCTTAATATATATCTCGACGAAATTTTATTTATGTATTAAGTTTGAATTAAATCACAACATTTTGGAATTATTCCCAAATGTCCTTAAAAATGACCATTTTGAAAAATGTATACTCTTCATTAAAATTATACTTAAATTTGTTAATGGCAAGTTAATATGAATTCAGTTTATTCAAATTGAGTGAAAAGATTAAATGAAGGTTTTAATTTCTTGAAGGTTTTTAGCTTAGAAAGAAATGTAATCTACTCAATATATTTAGTTAATCACATTTACTATATATTCAGTGTATTGACTTAATGTACTAAACGAAAAATCATTATATTGAAAAGAAAAAGATAATGAATGGATGTATTCTATTTTCATTTATAACTTTATATATTCCTTAAATTGAGAAAAAATTTAATCATTATTGTTATTATTAGGAAGTTATAAGTTCTTTTCTGTAAATAAACCTGAAAATTATGTTCATACAACATTATTATTAGTTAAAACAATTAATATCAATTAATGAAACTCATTTCATATGTTGATCACACGTACCTAGGAAAACTGGATCTTCTGTTACTCCAATTTCTTTAATTTTGTCTAATGTAATCACAATCCAGATATTCTTAATAACATTACATTTTTCATAAAATGTTGATTTAGTATATTGAATTTTATCCTTTGTTAAATAAATACATTTTTTGTAAATAAAATTTTTTTCTATACAGCAGAAGTAATTAACTTTACATTGTTCGCATTATACAATGTTTAGAAAATATTTGCAAGTTTGAAAGTATATCCAAAAGCAATTTTGATTAAAGAATTTGATTAAAAAATATGAATTTGAAATTTAAAAATTCAATTACGTGTTTAAGAATGTGCTCTAACTGGTATAATAAATGTAGAAATAAATTCTATATTAGTTTTTTGACTTATTTTATATAAAAAATGAAGTGATTATGTAGACAGAATAAATATACTGTACACTCACTGTTATGTTTACAATAAATTTTCAGTTGCTCATGAACTGACTATAATTCCGGTTTCTAATGGTTGATCGACATTTCTGATATGTCACCATTATATCCTTAGAGGAACTTCTGAAATCGTGTAATCAGCAATCACAAAAGTAAAATGATGCTCTTGGGTCTTGCAAGGCATGGATATATAGGGGATGTACCAATCCTAAAAATAAGGGAATTTTTCGTATAATAAATCACTCGGGGTTTGGTATGTTTTTTACTTCATCTGTATACTTTTTCTTAATTCAGTATGAATATAAGAAGGCAAATATAAAAACGTAGAAATGTAAACACATTTGCGGAAGTGCATAATAAAATGCTTGCGATAAATACATAACTTCTCAATAAATAAGTCATAAGTCTTGTCTATTTCGTCGTTAAATTAATAATCTAAAATTGGATTGGACAAAAAATTAAATTTAAACTCTTGCTATAACAAAACTAATAACACAACTGCATTGATTCTAACAATATTTATATAAGACAGTCTTTGAAGTCTTGTTAAGTATATTCACGCTTACTGTTGTTAAGCGTGAATATACTAGAAATTTAAAATAATATTTTTCAAATATTTTTCAATTATTTTTAAGACTTGAAATATATGATTTTGAATAAATATGTCAATACTTTAACAAAGACTCCGAATCTGTACGTTTGATTAGACAATTATGAATAATTAAATGTATTTAAACATTCAATGTAGACTAAAAGTTGAACTCAAATTTTCCACTGTGATTCTTGTGACGTCAGTCGTCGAAGCTGCAACAAAGTTTACGACGTTCGCCTATAGTTACACGTTGTCCTCATTAAAGTTATTTCAGAAATTTTTAGGTACCGCTATAGAACTTATTGAAACTGTCTTAAGCAACGTTCTACCTAACGAATTCCTTATTAAAATTCCAACAAGTACGTTCCTACGAACCTGTCATCTTTTAAATCTGAAATTCAGCTGCAGAATAACTATATCTTGTGCTTCGGTAAAAATTGCATAGACTGAAGAATTTCAGCGAGACTAAAGAGAGTATACAACAAAATTTTGAGACCCATTCGTTCAAATGATGAGACATGAGACCATCATAAACTTATGAGTGCAATTTTTATGAGTTTGAGATTGCCATATTGTCAGGTTCAAAAAAATCCAATGAACCTTAATTTAGGCATAAAATTTCAGTAAAAATTGTACATGATTTTCCGCTTGTTTTGAATACTCTTGGAGATCAACCAAAATAGCAGTTTTTTCATAAGTAAACGACGATGATATAATTTCGTACATAGTCCCGCGGGAATCAAGTTAGAGAGACCGAGTGAATATCGACCGGGACTCCGCCCTATTCCTATCCGCTTTTCTCCGTTTTCTTTACATTTCACGGAGTCAAATTGGAACGAGGGCTATCATGTTTTTAAAAAACACTTTTCTTGTGCGAAATACATACACAAAACATTTTTACCCGTGATTTTGGAATAAATTCCAAACGATCTGCACATTATATTATATTGAAAGTTTACATTTCCTGAATTTTTTATTGTATGTAACATAATTTAGTTTGAAAACATGTACAAACAATTTTTCAATAACTTTTTTTTATCTAAATTTAATCATATCTCTTTGAATTTTTTGTTAGTGATTGTTAAAATTACGGGTTATGTATTGTTCCCAGCAATTATAAATTTTTTATTCAATTTAATATTAATCACTCAAGATATACATATTTCAGTTTTAATAAATAAGTTATTCATTTTTCAAATTATAATTAAATTTTAAGATTCTGATGAGTCAATGTAAATGAATAAAGGAGTGGGTCAATATTAATATTAATATCAGTATAACTAAAAGCAGAAAGACTATGAAAATTTGAAGAATCTAACAAATCGCTTCAAAAGCAACATTTGTGACAAATGAGAATAATACCTAATATTATACCATCAATATTTTTGATTGATTGAAATTATAACGATGCAACAAAAACTGTTTAGTATGTCCCGCGAGCTAACAATTGTATAAATTTATATGACAAGATACTGATTAAAAGATAAAAGTTTTTAATCTGAGATCATGTTAACTAGTAATATATTTTATTTATCAATTTACATAGTTTTAGATCTGCATAAATTATTTATAATATGTAGTAATTTTTATAAACAATGAAGAAAATGCAGTTCTAAAGTTCATTACACAGGTTATAATTGTTATGAAGTAGTGTAACATAGAAAGTCAATTATTTACATAATTATTTATTATACATCACATTTATTTAATATTAAAATTAACTTTGTTTCAAACTGTTCATATTTCATAAAATAAATTATTATGTCATTCATGTAAATGTATTTTTAAGAAAATTAGAATCTAGATAGTAAGCATTAGGGTTTTACTCTAATGTATGAACTAGAACGCAAAGATAATGAACTAAATGGATGTCATCATTGTAACTTTATAACTAACTATAGCACAAATAAGAAATTACCGGAAAAACTGTGCGTAGCAGGCAATGGCATTGGACATTCCCTATATTTGAAACAAAGTTTTTTATTCTATTTTATTTACAAATTATATTGTAACATAAATATGAAATTGCATGGAAAACGTTCGACATTTGACAAAATGTTTTCCATTTAATATTTTCATTCAAAAAATCAGTAAATGGATCTGTATGTTTATAAATTAGATTATACTTTCCTATGTATCTTCAATCCCTTTTTGTTTCATTTAAATTGAAAATCAAAAATCCGGATAAAAAACAAGATCTCTTGAACTGTAACTGAAAATTATAAGAATAAGGATTGTGAGGATCAAGAAGATGAGGGGTGTAAGGGCACGAAGTAAAGATATTGAATTGAAACGATGGTTCTGTGCGTTGTGTGGCTCTGTCGACGTTCTTGTGATCGATAACGTAACCTATTAACCCAGTGGTCGGGCGCGCACGCGCTCTTATTCGCGTAGGCGTCACGATTCTCATGGATGACGTCACGGGACTCGTCGCAACATCGACTGAAAGATCCCAGAAACGTTCTAGGACCGTCTTCTTGCTGGCCTGCATCGGCCGGCCCAGGTGCGCACGTCCCCGCCCCAACGCCCGCCACATCATGACGATCGATCCGTGGCCCCTTTTACGCCGAACTTTATGGCGAATCCAGCGAAAGTACAACCACCAAAACACGGTTGTTCGCTTATGCGTTTGTTTGCTTTGTCCCTGATTCAACTCTATTTCTTTCCATCCATATAGTCTTAATCGTTACGATATAAACGACATCAAATATAAACTTTTACAAAACGGCTACACACTGAATAATAGCAATCTTGTGAAACAGTTTTTGAAGATTCGCATTAAGGAACTAGGACAAGTGACAATTCATTTATATCATAAATGGGACTTGACATAATAAATACTTAATGTAAAAGCGATACTGTGTATGCTAGAATGTAATTTTTAATTTTATTTTTATACAAAAATTATTGAGTACATGAAATGATAAAATACACAGTTTCTTCCGTGTTAAATATACATAGAAATCAATTGATGAGAATTTGTAGCATTGTTTACTGTATGAAATATACTGGTTTAATAATTCACGTATTTGAATATAATAATTACATGATAAACTATAACATATTTAGAAATATGTTTTTGTTATTACAGAGATTTTTGAATTTAATTTTTGTTGAAGTTATTTCAATAAATTTAAACGAGTAAATTATTATTAAAATTCAATTATCTAATATGTACTTAAAACATAAAATTATACTGAAATATGTCTCGCATAAATAAAACAATATGATATCATTGAAATTGATTTGGTTGAACTATTATTAAATTATTTTTGTAACAAAAAATGTGTTGTACAAAAGGATGTAAATTATTATAGAAATATTTCGTTTTATTTTCCTTTTTAAATAGATTGAATTGTTTATGAATTAAATTATTATTATGTTGGAATATAAATATAATTCAATACTGAAATTTTAAATCAATCACTTCAATTCAATATGAATGTAAAAATTTAATATCAAATATTAATATATTTTCTATCGTTTAAGAAAATATAAGTTGTTAAACATTATTTGAATTGTTCAAATTTTTACAAATATAACATATGTAAAAAGTTTTGTAATCGTAAAATACTAAAAAAAATATTTTGAATAAAAAATCAGAAAAAATAATATAAAATATTTGTCTGAATGCTATTGTATGAAATTAAATATAATTCTTTTAATCTCCGAAAGCATTTATTAAATCACGATTGAAAAGCCATCATTTCTATAACAGATTTTGTTTATTCTTAAAAAACAGCGCAATTTATTTTTACTAAATATCTTCGTAGATTTTTTACAGATAGCGTGGTAAAGACAGAAAACACGATTGAACATAAGTGAATAAATATCTTTTGAAAAGACATAAATTAAAATTTTTATTAAGGAACGAGGTTAATATAATTCCGTCTGGTGTCAATAAATCAACTTTTCAAAAATGGTTGTCACATTTTCTTATGTTATTCTATAATTGATGAGTATTCCTCTATTATTTCACTTATTAAATAATTTTCTTATGATTTTGGGAAAAAATGCTGTAAATTTTATAAAAATTTCATATTCGTTGTAAAAATTCAAAGAGAATGCAAATCTGACATGAAAATAATAGCTGTTCTTCCATGCTTCAATTCTATATGGACTTTGTGAGTTGTTTAATTGTTGCGGGATTTATGCTATATTGCGATATACAATAAAGTTTAAAGGGTAATAAAGTCTACTAATGTTTAAAAAATGTCCAAAAGTGAAGTACTGAGATTGAAAGTATATTGAACAATCTTGGAATTCCGTTAGAACGATTTAAAAAAACAGTTCTTACACTTCAGTTCTTACAAGATCGTTCAATGAGTCTTAAAAATTCTGGATTGGTGTTTTATTTGTACAAAAAAACTCAATTTATGAATTTAAAATCACGTTGAAAAGACACAGAAATACCCTATTATTTTCCTACATATATATATAAAATGGGTAAAGTAAGAGTGAACAAATAGCGCTGAAATGATAGCTAGCGTGGTGGAAAACGGTTCTGAGTTTGAACTTATCTATCGTGTCGCTAACTTTTGGTTGGGTTATCGTCATTGGCTGAAATTAGCTACGAGTTACAGTCAGCTGATTTCAGCAGTTTTCCGTAGATCGAGTAACTGGCCGGTTACAATCTGTAGAGTTTTTTAATAGGATTTGAAAATCGATTACATAATCATAACATAAAATTCCTTCAACCATCTGTTAAAATATTTTTCATAACGCAAAGTAGATGTCGAAAGAATATATAATTAATCTTAAACACTGTTTATGAATATTATATGCTTATACCTGCTAATTCGTCATACATTCAGGAAATATCTATAACCCTGAAATCTTCTTGCAATCGAATTTGGCTTAGCTTAACATTGCTAACACGTCGGTCACTTTCTTCGTTACCATAAGTCATTTTCATAAGATTTTGATTACTACATTCAAATAATACGATTTACAATTCTAAAAAAAAGTCAAATTAAATTGAAATTTCAAATTCGTTTTTGAAAAAATTTCACTTGTCATTGCTCACTTTCATTTTTAAATCAGATCATTCAAATAGGATAAAACTATGACCATATTCGAATATCTTTGATGTGAAATGATAAATTTGTAATCGAATAAATCTGTTTATCAACACATATCGAGCTAAATTAAACGTTAAATCGCTGAAATCAATGAAAAAAAATTTTTCTCAAATTTATTCGAGATACTTAAAGAATATTAATAAAAGTTCTAATAATAGATTTCTTTTTTATACTAGGAATCCGAATATACAGTGTGAAATGGGGGAACCCATTAAACTTTTCTAATTGCCTTCCGTCTCATCCACTAAGAGAGGAGCTGCAGGAAAGAATTTGGCGTCAAAAAGTAGGTATTTAAAAAATATTCGGTTAAATAAATCTGTGGGCAGTTAAATTGTCAATTGAAAAAAAAATGGAAACATTAATCATCTATATAAAGGATAGAAATAAGTAAGAGCTTAGATGACACAGAACGGACAGCAAATGATGTTTAGTTCTGTTTTCTTGTCTTTAGAAAATGCCAAGGATATCAATCAACGAGGGTCCGTTTCGTTTAACATGATCGAGGATACTTAGTCAGTAGAAAAAGCTATGAATGAGACGACAGTCGATTCAGCGGTTCAAGAGTTTTTCCAACCCGAAGAGAAACTAGCAACCGGTATTAGTTGGGCGTCATTTCTTCTCAAATTCATGCGAATCACCACACAAGATGGTTTAGAAGAAGAGCATCGCTAATAATTTTTCGCGAAATATGAAGTTAGAGAAGATGTGGATTTTTTAGGACTATCAAAAATTAACACTGTTTTGATGCCAGCCTTAAAAGTGCATGCCAGCGTCTTAAAAAGGGACGGATTCAAAGTTGAAGAGCATCACAAGTTGGTACTTGTTTTATCAGATCGCAGAGTGTATACATATTTTGGGCGGATCACCAGTGTAAATTATCTTTAGCACGGTGAGTTTTCATAGACCTGTTACTAAATTTAGTTGACAAAAATGTGGCGGATAATGCCTCCGTAGACGAATGGTTATTTGGTTCGGATTGCATGACTCAGTGCAACATTAGATGTACTAAAAACAATTACTCATTTTATTTGCATTGGTCTTTAGATAGCGTTGTCAGGCTTTTTCACTGTTGAGAATATCCTAAATCGTTATTAAAGTTCAATGACAAACATGTGAAAAAGTAGTCTACGCAGGAGAACACTGAGTTTTGAAGGCATTTATTTATTTCCTGCAAATATATTTTATATCTGCATTTTAAATATCATCTTTGTCTATTTGTCATGTTACTATGCGCAAAAAATGGATATTGCATAAATGAAAATAAGTATACAAATTATACTACCGTCTACATATATTTAGATTTCAATAAGATTTTAATATTGAATTGAAATTAAAAGTTATTCTTAATGTATGTATGTTGTAATATAATTACTGGAATTAACAATAAAGAAACGACTTTTTATTTTCTGAAATTAAGGAACGGGATATATGTAAGTTGAATTCATACAAATTATTATCGAAACTTATGTAGTAAGAAAATTGGTTCTTGTATAATTTTATTGTTACGTTAAAGATGATATTGTATATTGAAATATTACCTCTTGTATTTCAAAGTCTGACTTGATGATTATAAGAAAAAAAATGGTTAGAAAATTGACAATCGCTTGTTAAGTATTTGAAACTATGTTTCCTATCTCTGTCATAACAGATTTCAAGTATATCACTATCATATCGGTATTCATGATTTTATCAATAACTTTTTCCACGTTTAAAATTTCTAACCTTTCATATGGTTTACATCTGTTGGAAATTGATATTTGTTTATCAATTAATATACAGTGAAAGCGCAAGAAGGCTTGGTGAGAATAATGTAATCTTAAGGGTTTTCTGGAGTTTTTTTTCTGATTTTCATAAGTTTTGATAGGTTAGTGATATCTTCTAACTCTTCAAGGGAAGACTTGCAGCCCTGAGGAAGAGCAGCAAGACAAAATTAGACCTGTCTACCTAGGAGACCAACTCTTTAGAGTATACGTTCCATCCAGGGAAGATTGGAGACAAAATGCTCATCCAAAACACAGCCTCATCTGATTCACGGACAGTTACAAGACTGGGGACAGGGTTGGAGCCGGAATATGTAGACCACGGAAAGCCGACGACATCTCAGTTAGAATGGAAGCGGTGAAACCGTTTTTCAGGCAGAGGTGGTAGCGATACGAGAATGTAGCATGAAACTTGGAAGAAGAAACATACGTGGGGAAACCGTATGGATATGCACAGACAGCTTAGCAGCGCTGAAGTCTTTATCGCGCGACACTGTCTCGTCGAAAATTGTTAGAGAAACATAGGAAACCCTAAACAATATGGCAAAACGAAACAGGCTCAATCTTACCTGAATTCCAGGAACTCTGGCTATAAAGGTAAAGAGAGAGCAGACAAGTTGGCAAAAAAGGGATCAAATTTCAATTGACCACAAAAACAATTTGCTATGATGCCATATCAAGAAGGCATAAATAGGTTGAAGCAGCATCTCCAAAACCAGCAGCACCAGGAATGGATTAACTGTGAGAGATGCAAAACAGGAAAGGGAGTAGATGAAGTCCGGAAAGAGTTAACCAAGGAGCTGCTGAAGCTTAGCAGAATTAATATGAAGACGGTCATGGAGATTTTCTCTGGACACGGGAATTTTAACAGATTCCAATTTTTAATCGGAGGAAGAGAGTCTCCTATGTGTAGATGTAATGGAGATGAGGAGGAAACTGCAATCCACTTTCTATACTCCTGCCCGGCGCTGATACAGCAAAAGAGCAAATGGATTGATCTGACGATAATGGAATCAAAAAAGTACAAAAACTCAGTCTCGATCAGATTTTAGGTTTCTGTAATGCTGTGGGTTATAAAAGCCATTGAATATGCCGCGAAAAATGGGGTACAAAGGTCCTTTGGCTAGGTGCCCCTTACTGTCCCCCCCGAGACAAGGTTACGTCAGACAGTCGTGAACAAACATACATACATACATAAGTTTTGATGGTTGGTATTGTGTTTATAAAATTAGAAAATGTTTTTATTATTATTATATGTAAAAAGCTTTCCAAGCGTCCCTCTGGCCGTACAGTGAACAGCGCACAAGTATGAACGTTAGTGCAAAACTTAACATTTTCAATTAATACTTAACATCTGAATTAAAAATTTGTGTTCATTAAAGGTGTACCTTGAGATGAATAAAAATGCAGTAATAGCTTAACTATAGTACGCAGATTGGTTTCCTGATAGAAATGTTCCAACTGCAACAACTTCTTGCACTATTTCTCAATAGTTCAACAAAACGAGAAATGTTGCACCTAAACAAAGGGTTCAGCCACGGCCTATGAAAACGAAAATACTAGAATGAATGTTTTTGTTCTGCGTATACTCCATGAAGACAAATTGTATTCATACCATTTATTGTTTTATTAAGAACTACGTGGGATTGATTTTTAAAACCACTAAAACTTTCGCAATTGGATACAACAATGAGCAACAATAGTGAATTTATTTCATTTGTACTTTTTTTCGAACAAATCATCATTCACTAATCTTAGTCAAGTGAATCAGTATAATATATATTTCAGGTTAGTGGAAAATTCCCATTGATTGAGGAGAATCGACCATCAAATGTATAAAGTGTCAATTTTGGCGTGGTATTTCGTGTTCACGGATACTTAGCCCATATTTCACAGACCGCAATATGAATTGTGCTTTGTATTAAAGCTTTTTAGTTAATATTTCGCCAATATTATAGTAAGATGTCTTATTTTAAACAAGAATGGATATGTGGTTTCAACAAAAGGAATGTCCAGTACAATTTTTTGAATACAGCTCCAGAAATTGTGAATTACAACTACCTTAAAGGATTTGAATTGCAACTACCTTACCTCTCTACCTCGTGGATTGGAAGAGGAACATGTGATATCTATGCACCTCAAAAGTTGCTAGAACGTTCACCGCAATTTACTGCTAAACGATCCCACAAATATACAAAAACGATTTAGAAACGGAATTGCGAAAATAGATTCTTAAGAGTAATTTTTGACCGTTAATGCTATAGTTTTTTCAAAGTGTGGTTCTTATTGCGTAAGAACATCTTGAATTGTTTATTATTTTGAATATGTAGCAAAAATTATATGGGCCGTGATCTCCTCTTACCTTCAGTGAAATGTCTTGTCGTGGACTGTATGTGTATATGATATTCGGTGAAAAGGAATTTGCGTCTTTGAGTTCATTAGAGAAAAACAAAGGGTAACAGCAAATTAAACACAATAGAGATTAATAATTTTATACCCGTGAGTTGAGTTTTCAATCAAGACCGGTAAAGAAAAGACAAAAAGCAACCAAAACAAATGATAAACAGTGTCAGGTGAAGGCAAGAAAAACTACAAGAATTTTGCGCTAAGCGCAGGCAAACCCTTGAAAGGAAGTATGATTGAAGTGAGGGAAGAAGTGGGGTATGATTGAAAATTAAAGTTAATCAATCCGCAAGAATCTTAATTTATGACGCGAATTTCTCTTCAAGGTAATAGTTGATTTTAACGCAACACCGCCAGGTGGTGTGCGACCTTATGCACTCAATAAACACGTGGCGCACGCGATAAAATGAAGATTTTAATATTATGCTTTACTGTTAAACATTTCACGCGCTTCACGAAAAGTCTATAAAAAATTTGACGCTCAACTGGGAATAAATGGCAATATAATTTTCCGTTGAAAATTAATAGCCATTAGAAGAAAATTTGACGCTCACATGGCAATATAATCTTCCGGTTTAATCGCTAACTTACAGAAGTTTAATAACAATTCGGTACGGCGCATTTCGCGAAAAATAGCAATTAATGCAATTCGAGCTTCGCATGTAGAAGTTATAATTGAATCAGGGGAATCGCGCTTAAAATACTGAACAGACAAGTTAGATTGAGGTTATACAGACCAATCAGAGGGTTGTCACGTGTCACGTGTTATAACGCTCGTAGATGCAATTTTACGCAAAAAAGGAAAAGAAAAGTTATAATTGATTGAGAGCGATGTCTACAATTTAACTATTTGAGGAAGATAAGGTTTAAAACAATGAGATGATGCTCTAATCTAGATCGCAAATTTTATTTTAGCTAAGACGACGTAAGCACTTTATAATCAACTTTGTATCAAGTAATTTGCAAAAAAAAACAATATGAAAGAACCGTATCGATATCGATATTGATAGACTATAGTATTCATAAAAAATTTAAATGTTGAAATTTGAAAAATCGTCTTATACTTTGCGTGAATTGTATTTTTTAAGTTTAACTGTCTTATTTACATATATTCTTATGATGAAAATATATATTTTCGAAACATAAAATTGTATAAACAGTTTATTAGTTCCTAACTAAGGCAATTTAATTATACAACTGAAATATTGGAAAAGGAACATAATAAATGCACGTGAAGTGCTTTATATACAGAAACAATATGAAGTTATACATTACGACTATACAACTTTAAGTTTTCAGCAAAATGGTTAAAAAAACTTTGAATATTGACTTGAAATAGCGTTTTGATTTTTCCAGGCCCATGACTGATTGATTTGCATAAATTGTTCAATAAATCGAGGTAACATTCAGTAATTCAGTTGCAATTTTTAAGTAATTAATAAATAGCTGGGTCAGTTGAAAAACTATTGTTACCGCAATGGAATGTTAAAAGATGTTATAAGTAAATAAATTATCTTACACGATTTCTGTAGTTAAGAGTATGTTTAATAAATTTATCTGTGAAAAAAGGCAGATTAAAGAGCCGCACTTCGAATAGTAATCAGTAAATATATTTGATTGAAATAGAAATATCAAAATTAAACAAAATATGATAGTTGCGAGATGGATGACTAAGCGACTGTGTCAATATCAAAATTTGAACTGCCTAGATTTTGTCATCAACTTTCTGTTCCAAAATCGATGAAACAAAGCAGCTTTGCTATGTTCATAACGTAGACAAAATGATCACAAACATATGTTATCAAATTTAAAAAATCCCGAGAAAGTTTTTGTATTGTGTCTTAATTAAATATTTACTTCAGATTCTAAAGTGAATATATGACGAATATTTCTAGTTTATAAAAATGTTAGTACTATGTTGGTGACATGTTGGTCGTCATAGATCTGTCTTTAAACATGATTTTCATTTTGAGAATTAGAAGTCGAAGCTATAAAAACAAAGCTGCTTGTGTATTATTACAAAACTAACTGAACGTAAAGGTTGACTTTTTTGGAGGCGTTGGTGTGTGCAAATTAAAGGTAGAAATTGCAAACATTTGAATGTAAAAATATAGGTGACTATTGTAACCTGTATATGAAAACCGATATTCTTTTATTAAGAGATGTATTCGAATACATTGTTAAGAACACATTGTTTTGATCCCGCGCATTATTTTACATTAGTGGGATTCACTTGGGAGTATGCATTAAAAATTACAAATATAAATTTAGAATTATAAACTGATATCGATATGTTAATGTTTATTGAAAAAGGTATTCGTGAAGGATTAAGCCATTGTTCAAATCGTCATTCGAAAGCGAATAATAAATATATGAAAAGTTTTAATTCTTTGGAAGAGTAAAAATATATAATGTACTATGACGTTAATAACTTATATGGATGGGCTATGAATGAACCGCTTCCTACAGGTCAATTTCAATGGATCTACGATACAGAAAATTTCTACGATAGTGATATTGCAGACCACTTAAATATCGGTTACATTTTGGAAGTAGATTTATGGTATCCACCTGAGATCCATGAAACACAGCAAGATTCACCCTTATGTCCGGAGAAAGCGGTTCCTCTCGGCTCAAAGCATGTGAAACTTCTTGCCACTTTATATGACGAAACACGTTATATTATTTATTATCGGAATCTCAAACAAGCACTTGCAAATGGAATAAAATTGCTCAAAATACATCGAATTTTAATGTTCAAACAATCATCTTGGTTAAAATCAATTTATGTTGGAATGTGCATTTTGGAAATATCCAACACATTGTTATATGATTTTCATTATAGTTATATTTTAGCGAAATTCGGAAAAACTCTAAATAGCTGTACACAAATACCGATAGCTTGATTTATAAATTTAAATGTCTTGATATTTATGAATGCATGAAAGATGATTTGAATAGATTTGACACGAGTGACTACGCTGTAAATAATGTGTACAAAATGCCTCGTGTAAACGAAAAGGTATTAGGATTAATAAAAGATTAATGCAATGGTCAAATAATAGACGAGTGTGTTAGGTTCAGATCAAAAATGTATGCTTTAAAGATGAATCAAAGTGAAAATGAGTGAGAGAAGAAATGAGCCAAAGGTGTGAAAACATATGTCTTACAGAAAACAATAGATTTTGATTGGGATATTTGCATTATCCCAACCTCCAACCATTTCATTAAACCGAATATCGTGATTACTGAAATATTCAGCATTTACCGGTCTAAGTTGTGAATGTAAATCATTCTTAGTTCCGTCATTTGTCATTTAACAATACGGATGCTTGCATTTACTGAATCTAACTCCACTTTCATTAATTTCGCCGATCCAGATTCCGTATGATTACGAAACAGACACTTTATACGGTGAACTTGAAATGAATATTCCACACCTGGTTATCGTATTTTGAAGCTATGCAATCCCGTTCAAAGAACCTCATACTTTTCTACGCTATTTTCATTACCGTAGGCATATGCTTTACAAGAGATTTCCAAAATTAAATTTACTTTTCCACGAAAGGGAATAAGTCGTGGGAAATGTAGTATCGACAAAGCTATGGATACTGTAATCTTAGTCGAATTAAATTTGATACAAAAAAAGCTCACATATGTCATGAAAATGAAATATCGTAAGATATTATTAATCTTAAACTCTAGCAGTATTTATTTATAATTACTACTACTGTAATACTTAAAAAGAAGAAAAAGGCAAACTTCACTGACAAGGTCATGAAAATGGAAATAGATCAACTGAAATTTGATATGACTTGTAGTCTTTAAATTATTTTTTCCAGAAAGGAAATAAAAAGCATATTCACATTCATTTTGCTGTCAAAATTATCTTGAGAAAAAACTGTCATCTCATAGGAAGATGGGTGATACGCAATATATTCAACAGCTTATTTAGTTTAAATTGTCACAAAATAGCTTTTGTTTTGTATATAAACAAGATCAAAGAAGCTAAAAATCATCAATCCGCAACCAATCGTGTTAGTGGTAACATTAAATGTACGTAAAAATTTCCAAAACGTTCCAACATGAAACGCGCTACAGACACCAACATAAGTGATATATT
>JABFQD010000104.1:0-39142 GCA_022817045.1 Psix sp. ZL-2020
GATAAGCAAAAATGATCGTAATTGTTTATTTTCAAATAAATATAAGTGAATGTATATGAATCTATTATGCAATTGTTTGCAAGGTATAATATATGTACGGATATTTTATTGAATAAATCTAGACCTACAGCTTAGTTAATAGACATATATTACTAGTCCATATGGTATAGTAGTAAACATTTAAATTAATTGTATTTCTGGATTTATTTTAAATGTTCATTCCATATTCATTTTAAACTTCTTAACGCTGATGAGCTGGTAATAATTTTTTGAAAAATCTTTATTGTTAATTATGTGGTGAAGTAATAAAAAGTTTGTATGCACTTGAAATACGTGAAACATATTATTAACAAAAAATAGTGTTTGAAAAATAAGCTGTTTAAAGAATACGTATTTTAACATTATTTTGTATAAATAGTTATTATGTTTCTGTTAAAAAAACTTTTACTAACTTCTTCAAGTGAATATATACAATTTTCTGAATTATTTCCTTGGCTTTATACAATAAATTTAGGTTACATTTATGAAGATAATCTTATTGTTCATCATAAACAAAAAAATTAGAAAGTACACACGGTTAAGTTCTTCTAATACAATAAGTATGAATAGATTTCTATATAAATTTGAAGAGTGTTCAATAAATTAATTTATTCATATTACTCATTTCAGATGAGAATTAAAAACAGTATTTTAATTGTTTTAAGTTGTATCCAATATAAATATTTTGAAATTTAATCCACCATATTATTTTAATTTAAACTGCTGACATTTCATTTATTAAACAAAATTTTGAATTAATCTTTTTAAGTTTTGAATAAAAAGCGCAGAAATCAATGTCTTTGCTTCTTAAAATGATAGGAAATGACAATTTATAAGTAATTCAACGTTGCAATTGGTCGTAGTTCAACAAAATGAATAAAGACATTTTCATTGTGAATTGCTTGAATATCCGCATCTTTGTTGGGACGCTGCATCAAAGTCCTAATTATGTAGCTCGTTACTTATGTCCGCAGCTGTATCGTTCTTATCTGATGCTATCGACAGGGTTTACATTGGTGATTTCTCACGACATAAGAAAATAGAAAATGGTTATTAAAAAGGTACTCATTACTGAATCTGGTAAAAAATGGCGAAACGTTTGTCCTATGGCTTGCAGATAGGTAAGAAATCCGGTAATAAAAATGTTAGGAATGGCGTCCAACCACTTCATCGTAGCATTGATTTGCGCGATCCAGCAATTTCTGTATATATGAAGCGATGAATAAAAAGCAATAAATTGAAATGATTAATGCAAGCTGAATAGTGTCATACAATAAGCACTTGAGATATATCGATAAATAAAGCCTGTCAAAGTTTCGTTAATTGGCAGACATTACATCATTTTGTTGGCGTCATTTTTACAAATGATGCTATAATTAGCCTGAAAAGAGTCTCCTTTTCTCATACGTGTTTAGAGACAAACAAAAATTCATAAGTTTTATTTAAATTACCATTTTCTAGCTACAAATTGATTGAATTTTTTGAAGTAGTTAACATGTATGGAAATGAATAAACTGTATACTTTTTTTCGAATCTCATCTGAAAATACACTATTAAAAATCAATTGTATAT
The DNA here is from genome assembly GCA_022817045.1 of Psix sp. ZL-2020. Classification (NCBI taxonomy): domain Eukaryota; kingdom Metazoa; phylum Arthropoda; class Insecta; order Hymenoptera; family Scelionidae; genus Psix; species Psix sp. ZL-2020. The sequence goes on from JABFQD010000104.1 coordinate 1,612, forward strand.
AATTTTAGAATAATCGCTTGATCGCAGTTGTAAACGCGGCGGTTTTTATAGGACAAAAGCTATTTCTACAATGTGCTAGATCAAGAGACTGTAATGGCGGGCATAAATTCGTTTGACGAAACAGCAGTATATCCTGCCTACCGCGCAGTCGTGTGTTGTTATCAGCGAGGACTTATGCTTAAAATAAATATTGTGGAAATAGCGAATTAAGAAAAGCCAATGAAATCCATACTTGTGCTGCAACTTTACCCATGTCTAATGACGAAGATGCTAAGCTACGAGTTATCACTTTAATGGAAGCTTTTATGGGCACCACTTTGTTTGATATCTGCAGCGCCGGGTTCGCCATTAAAAGTCGAATGTACCTTGTGGTAATCGCAAATGGACGTGAAACCCGTTAAGATTTTTGCACTGTCTCGAGTTATGTGACTTGATAAAGTGGCAGTTTTCGAAACGTTCAGATTTGAGAACTGAAAGTTAAATTCACGAAAAGGTAAAAGTCGACACAATGAAGTTTTTTAATGCGACTTTTTTGCGGTAAGTGCTTGATTTTTGTTTCGACAAAAAAAATGTCGTTAAAATTCACACAATTTGGATTTCAGAGAAATTAATTTTTCATATTATATCAATGTACAATGAAAATTAACATTTTATTGTTTAAGACAAATGAAAGGTTTCAAAATCTACAAGTATTTGAATAATATTTTTCTGATGGCGCCAAAAAGTGTAAAAATGTTCCGTAGGTGAGTATATATTGTATAGTTCTGTGGTTTAGAAATGGGGCCATGTAGACAAAGAACACCCACATGGATTTTACTGTTGACTGTCGTAAGATCCCACATTTTCAAACGAATCTTGAAGGCTTATGGTAAAAGATAAACATATTTGGAGATACCGATGTTCCCAGTATACGATTACATCAAAATCGTATTCATCAAATTATAATGAGTTACGTGACGTTTACGGCGTTTGCCATGTAAACAGTACTGAATTATTGAAAAATACTCAGTAAATATATACATCACATTATCGCCTTTTTAACTTTATTTATATTTGATGCAGATTTATGTCGATTGATGTACATATTAGGTTTTATAATATTTAAATAGAATAACATGCAAACTTTTTTATTGTGTCGTTTGTACTTACATTCTCAATATTCGATAGCCAATCATCAAGACAATTCAAATCAATGAAAAGGTTCAAAATTTTTTAGCATTTTTTATATTATCATCTTGATAATGGTTATTGAATCAAACACTTACTTTTGCCTTTGACGAATTCCGAATTGAAATCGGCTGAGACATGATAGGACTGCAAGAGGAACACAAAGATGACTGAAATGGAGGCAGCATAGAGGAAGTTGACAATTGGTAGTGCTCGCAGCTCGTGTCGCTGGTCAAACATGATGAGCGAGCATGCCCCCTACGAACCCGAGGGCCTGGCCAAATCGACGCTAAGGACTTCGCCGTCGCTGCTCTGGCTGCGCGGTAGGAATCTAACACAGGAACTTTTTGACCGAATTTCTTTTTGTATCTTTGCTGCCATCGCGGCCTTTTCACCGATGTTGTAACATGTCCTGTTAAGCTACTTTCTTTTTCCACTGAAAATAAAATAAAACAAATTAGTATTAAGTTGTTGGTAAAATCTAATTTTTAAAAAAACTTTAATCTAACTGAATTATTTTAAAATGAACCAATAAATTCAATTGAATCGAAATAAAATTAGTTAAGTTATCAAAATAATAAACTTTCACATAGTTCTTAATTATAACAAAACTATAATATTGTAAAAAGTTTTTTGCAGTCAAATTAAATGAGTTTTTAAATTTTAAAGCTCGATATGAAATAAAATCACATCAATATTTAATTTCTTTTTTAATAATTAATATTTAAAATTTTATTACTCAAGAAACATATGAATTTAGATTATTTGCTATAAATAAAAATAACTAAACAACTATAACTAATTTGATAATTAATCACAGAACTAAATTTAATCATTAAAGTGTAGAATATACATTTTTGGAATAAAAAATTGATGTATGCATCTTTCAAAAATACATCATTTTTGAAAGATGCATACGTTGTAAGTCATTTATGTTGAAGAAACATAAAAACTGTTTCAGCAATACATTGTACGTCGGAAAACAAAAACTTTGAATAGTTTAAGAAAGAAGCAAAAACATTATTCTTTTTATTTTGATTTTGCGATAAGAATAAAGAGAATAAGAGAAATATTCCCGGAGGTTGAACTGGAGAATTAGCAAATCTAATGCAAGTCGATCGCGCCATGGATTCTGGGCGGAGTCGGCGGTTGCAACAATGCAGCTTAACAGCAGGTGCTTGCTCGTCTGCTTGGCTTGCTAATGCCTGGCACTTGCTGACTATTCTTTGGGTTTTCGCACCAGTGCCTCTCGTTCGGGCGCCAGGAGCAACACTCGCGACAACACCGGGCCAAACAAATGGATGTGCTAGCTCGACCACATCCTCGATCCAATCGTCGGTCTCGTTAACGCCCAAATCCTTGCCTTATTATTAATTGCGACGCACCTTTTTATCGTGTAATGTAACTAAAAAACTAATTACTTGCTTGTTCCAAGTCGAATAAATAAAACTGTTCAAATAAAATACTCTGAAGACACAAATATAATTACATTTGATCTGAACCATGACGAATGAAAATATTTGCTACAATTATGTTTATTTTTATTAACATGACCAGATGAACATTTGTTATATAATTCAAACGCTTTCTTCGCGAAGATTAAAAGTGATGTGCAATGGTTACCGCAAAAACTGTACGTTAGCATTATGCAAAGCATTACGAGTAAATTATATTGTAATATTATCAGTAAAAATATAATTATTTACTGTGCGGCTACAAACAACGGTACTGAATTCCAACGTAACATATACATACGTTTGTGACAGTCTGATAGATGGTGCATATGGTTCGTCAAAAATCTATCGTGTAGATTGATGCGCCACAATGCGAAGAACCGGTTTTTCGTAGGATGACGTTTTATATGACGGTCATAAACGGTCTCGAAAGTTCCTGTCGCTATCAACTATCTTGTTAATTGCTCAACAACGAATTTCGATTTGTCCAGTATTGCAGTAGCATTTTCGTTTGCGAATTAAATGATTTTCGTACATTTTCTGGAAATTCCATTATTGACCTATATAAATTATGGTATTCATATATTATAGAACGTTAATTGTAATATTTAGTTTCTACATGGAAAATAAAAATTCTTTATCTGATATTTTGATAAACAAATTCTATATTTTAAATTATTTATGTTATTTAATAGAATTTCATTGAGAAATGAAAAGCTTCAAATTAAGCGTTTCTTCAATATTTTATCATTTGTCAGACTATATTTGAAACAATTTCTGTATCCATATTAATCGGTTATTTTTCCAAACAATAAAGTTAAATATATTTGTAGAATGAATAAAACATTACAATCATTGAAGCTGACGTTCGTATATATGAACACTTGGTGAAATTACACAGCAGATTGTTCAATTGTCGAAAGTTTACAGTAATTAATCAAGCTCGATCTACTCGTAAATCGTTGACCGGGATAAATCGCGGTTGCTCGCGCAAGAAGCGTGGAATTTGGCGTACGGATGCCTCGGAAGTCTTTTCAGCAAACGGTCGAAAAAGGGTCCAACATACCGCGACGAGGACCATGTTCTTATTTTACAGAGTGCGTTCGGCCGGCGTCTTTTAAGGAGGTAAAAAGTACGAGACAAGGCGGTCCCTCGTGTTAACCGCGCCGTTTATGCATTCATATGTTTGTCCAGGGAACAGCCTGTTGATTGTTTCCACAAAATGCGACAACGGAGAACCTGTGTCACCCAGTTTTTCTGGCCTTCTTTCGTAGTGTACGTATGCGATTCACCGCATAGTCGACTATAGGCGACTATGGCTGGTATACCAGCCATCTTGTTGCACTGCGGAAAAAAAGACAAGCTCGCGTGCTTAACACAAACCGAATTCGCGCCATTGTTCTCCTCGTTACCCGCGCAATCATTTCGACTATTCCTCTTCGTTTCCTTCTTTTGCGTCTAATTGATGATTCATGATTGTGGTTATTCTCGGCTTTTTTTTTATTATTATGAGGATTTTTGTATTTTAATTTTAATAGCTCGTTGAAACGGCAATCGCTAAATACGGTTGAATAGTACATACTATAATTAGTTGAATAACAATTTTCCCCAGTGAACTTTTATATGAGAATTTAAGTTCAGGGTTTGAACTATGCTGAGATAATTTGGTATAATGCAAAAATTTGATTTTAATGCAAACTAAGATATTTTTTGTTTATTATGTTTTTGTATTTAGAGCGTGTGGAAAACGTTTACGGAATGAAAATAATCCGACTGAACTACTGTCATTTATTGAATCAGAGTATATTTTTTCATTTTTTCCAAACAAATAACAAAAACCATAAATTATGAAATTTAAACTGATTTTCAAGATAAATATAATGACTCCATAATTTCTTCTAATTATATATCTGTAAATTTTTATTTGTGGCATTTTAAATTGATGATTGGATGTTATTCAACGACAGAAACATTATAAATGATTAAAAATGATTAACTAATAATTCTGATTCGAGACAAATGTTATTTTTAATTAATATCAAATGAAATTCTTGAGCAGTTATTTCATCCTCTCATGAAGCTCGTATTTGTCATAACTAGAAAAGTGGACAATATGAAACATAATTAGAAACGATCATCTCGGATATAGTATTATCGTAATTTCATATTTCATGAAATCGTTATAATCCACCGTATCTTAATTTATATACACATGTGGTTCGTATGTAATAGTGAACAAAAAAAATGTTGACCATGACATAACTTCCATGTTTGATATTGTTTCATCTGATGGTTCTAATTACGTAAATTGTTTACAAAATGAATATCTATGTTGTTTAGACAGTCGGGAATACTTGAAACCCGTCATTTTCCTCGAATCGACAGATGACAATTCGCGCTAGCCAATTAAGCGCGCCGACTTTCCGTGTGAAGAGTCAGCACTCTGAGGATCACGTTCGCGGCTTGGTTAATAACGTCCGTGACTTCGTCACGGCTGCCGGAGAGAGATGGAGCGAAATTTGAAATCGCCGGATCAGCATTCACGATCATCGTCGTCTCCGTTTGTACGTGTGCTATTCGCTGACTCGCAACCCCTGTGTGGAATTTCAGCCCACGAAATATTTTATTCTCGAGGTCGACCTCTCGATTCCGGATCGTGACCGTAGGTTATTCGTGCCTGATTCCAGATCGAGTTATCTGTCGTACATCCCGGTGCTTGAAATTGTGCGATGCATCGCGCCATGAGCCAACACTTTATACGTCCCTGAGAATCTGAGTTCCAATGGAATGTTGCTTTCAGGATCCAATCAGATTAAATCATTTATTTCTCTCTTTTTCTCACGAAAGAGTCCGTCATTTTTTAAAACATGTTTATCCTTCGGAACCATATTGGAGTTACACTGACCCTTGAGGAAAATCGCTAACTAAAGCTTAACACAAGCTTCGAATCTTTCTCAAAAACAATTGGACTGTCACTTCGTGTGATGTTACGGGACAGTTGATATGCGAGGAATTTGTATACAGCGTGAAACGTGCGCCAAAGTAGCGTTGCGTAAGGGTATCGTAAAAGTCAGTGTAAAAATAAGCGTGTGGATTTGCGATTGGTCGTGAAAAGTTACGCTTGTCGAAGACACTGTTATTGATTAATGATTAATTTCGTCCGTTCGAATATGAATGGAATGGATGACAACCAGAAAATAGATACATTTTTCGTTCTCGAATTTGCTCGTAAATCGGTCGTTCTTAATGATTAGGCACATACGATTCGGCGATAAAGAGAATCACATTGTGATGGCGATCTCTGTGAAATTCGCTAAATTTCGATTGGACGCCTGTTATCGAGGGAATACAAAGGGCGTATGAGCGTGCACCGGGTAATGTTAAAAATTCAAGCGCACGAGATGCGCGAGATAAGCCGGCCAGAGTCACGCCAGCGGGCTTTGAGATGCTTATCCTGCGGGCCAGTCGGTTGTTTAAAATTCTGCTGAACCATCGTAGGTCAGAAGGGCTATTTTCGACCAAGCTAGGCTTTCCCATGGTTCGAAATGTCCCGCGGCCGAGCGTACGCTATGATCATCGTCTCTTCTTCTCTCCTGCTCTTTTTCGCCTCACTTGGTCTATTCAGCCGATTTACGTCATCTTTCACTCAGAGGCGTACTTTTTTGTATTTGCTAAAAGCGGCAAGCAAAATCTCGAAAGGACAAAAAGGTTTGAGTGAACCAAGGAACAAGACTGAGGAAAACGATCGAGAATGTCACGCGCTCTATGTTGGCTCGTGCGAAGCGTACCTGGTAGCCGAGAGTGTTACGAATAACCGGTTGGGCTGGGTAACGCCCAGGAGGACGCGAAAAAGTCATCAAACGCATGGAGGTGGTATAGCGAAAGTGCTACCAACCTAACGTACTTATTTCAGTGAAGAAGAAAACAACACAAAAATGCGCAAAAATGCTGTCATCAATCAGTTGCTACAAGACTTGGCGACAAGTGTGAAGCTAGCTGCACGTACGGACCAATAAGCTACAACTTTGTAGAGCGCCAACTTCACATCAGTCGGACAGCGCGACGCGCGCACGCAAAAAACAATGGCGGCGTGGCGAAAGTCGGCGTGACAAGTGTCAGGTCGTGTGATCAGCGACGCGAAACAGTGGAGGAAGACAAAGCTCGGGACAAATGAAGCGGAATTGTTCCCGGGAGGAAAGTGGCCGAAACAAATTAACTGCTAATGCGGTTTTCATTGTTAAACGGACGTACTTTTTTTGGACTCCGCTCCCTCTTCACATTCCTTCAGTCAATGAGAACAAACGATATATACGCTGTCAGTTTAGGCAATTAAAACCAAGCGAAATCCGGTTGAGCTCTTCGGACAATGGCGAGCGAGGTCGCAGATTCCGCGAGGGCACGAAGAGCTCGTAAAATACCAGCTCGTGCCCCTGCTTTCACGACCGAGAAATCTTCAGCCCTGGACCTTCTCTTGATCCGCATTTGCGCTCATTTCCACCGGTCTGCGATGATTATCGTTTGTGCCCGGCTTCTCGAAGGTGGCCGACGCAATCAGTTTTATTGATACACGGAATTTTCGTGAAACCATTGTTTGACGTGTTTACGGCGGTTTAATTGGTCCTCGAGGGCTTTTTTGTTTCGAAGAGGTCAAGTGATGCTTTTGGGTAGACGCACATGTTTGTGGTTAATGAGATTCAAAACAGTCGCGATGACCCATTGCGCGATCGTTGGGACGAACGATGATACCCGTCATTAGCTGGATACGAGTGGCGCCAATTAGGCATCTAAAGGGCGAGGCCAGGCCAGACGTGGTGCAGCCTTGTCATTATAATGTATCCTGCATATGGTAGACCGCTATTTAGACGATTATCAAACCGTTTATGATACCACTTGCGACCGGGTTATTGAATATTTACTTTGTTGACAAAGGCGCGATGAGCAACCGAGACTATACAGGCCTGCTTTTGATCAGCGTATATTTAGATGAATATCATTTTGATATCATGTCTCAGAGACAGTTGAGTTATTATTTCAATTTAAAATACAGAAGTGGAGAAGTGTTAAAACATTTGCATTGCAAGCATGAATTTCATTTGATATGAAAATGAGTTAAATCTAATGATAGCTTGATGCAACGTATAATGCTTGATTATAAAAAAAAACATTAAAATTAAATTTTGTGAACATTTAAATGATTACAATTTATATATATAAGTATTTTTTCAAAAATATTGTATAAGTTATTTCCAGTTAACAAATTTAAACTGATCATTTTAAATAAAAAAACACCATTGTCTTCTCGGAAGATCATCGTTTGGAGGATAGAAATGATAGAAGATCATCGCCCTTCACCTTAGGTTTCTGCAATGAACCGAGAAATGATCCATGACAATTCGAATTCCACGGTGGTTTTGTGAAAACGGATTTCTAGAAATCTGTTCATTCGTTTCTAACAGTCATCTCCGGCTGGTTTGTATCGGTACATACGTAATGAGGATGGCCATCAATTATATTCAGATACGATCGTAGCGTAGTTTATCATCGGCCACGTTGGCTTTCCCACAAAAATAGCCGTGAATATAGTCGGACCAGAAACCTGCGCTGAACTTGAACTCTATTCTCGGCGCATGCGAATGATTTATCGTGATCGCGCGCGTTGACTTATAAACATCCAGGAACAACCCTCTCTTGGGTCCAGAGTAATTTCATTTGAGCGCAGCAAATGCGTCTAAATGTCTATCTTCTGAGTCGAAAATTATTCTTCTTTTGTGGGACTACTCCGCCCCGAAGATTCTTCGCACTTGATGAACACTTTGGTGGTCATTGAGCGTTAACTTCATTTCGACGATTTAATAAGCGAAGAAGACAAAATCGGAATGTTTCAAGTTATCGGCGGAGAGAAAAAGCAGCGCTATTGTTATTACAAAGTCGAAGACACGACTATGGTTGTTAAACAATCGCGAACCTTTTCACGAACCCGAAGCCGCCTGGTTATTACGATTTGTCTGCGCATAGACGCTCGTTGCGCGGTTAACTGTTCGCCAACTTGTCCTTTGTACCGACAGTTTAATGCCAACCTCGTGAGCTGAGTATTATTGTTTTTATGGCATTTAATTTTGTCAAGTTAATGACCAAAGATTTCATTTCTTCCATTGTGTCTATTTTATTACTTTATTAGGTTTCGTTCTGGTATATAGATACGGTAATTACGGGTTCCGAAATCTAATATTATATGTGTATTTTGTTATGGTCTGGTTGTGATTTTATTATACCTCTATAAATTTTAGCAGTTGGAGATACGTTAAGATTTATTTCAGTTTTAAAATAATCCAAGTTGAAGAAGTTTCCTTCTTTTTAATTTAATAAGAAAATCCTGAAATTGTATAATTATATTTAAATCAGATTGCTAAATCGCACACACAAACAACATTATTTTATTTTATTATAAAAGTGTTTAGTAAATATCTAAACTGAAAAATATTTTACTGTTATTTTTTTGGAATGTAAATTTGTCAGCACTTTCTCGAAAATAAAATAATATTAGATGAATATTCATTTTTATATTAATGTTCAAGTATTTGAAAGTTTTACAGTTGAATTTATTTACGAGATATTACATTTCAAATATTTCATATTCGACTACAACCGGATATCTCAAAAGTTGCGTCCTTCCGTGGTAAACAAAGGTGGCCGCTCGTGTAGGAACGTTGGAGATGATGCTTGTACACACACCAACATGGGCGACTCGTGTTGCATCCTGCAAGGACGACCGGCCGGGCGTCGTGCATCGGTCTTTGTTTGTTTTAATTATGAGTTCGGCCCGCGCGACACTTTGTTGTCTTTCGAAGCTATTTATTTGGAATCGCGACTCATCAATTCTGCATCAGCGGCCTCTTCAGCAAATACCAAATTAATTAACCAAACGCGGAATATTAATCAGATTTAACCATGACAAATTTTACGGAGCTTATAATCCCTCTTGAAGAGGGTCGGATTTGAAAAAATGACACTCGCCTATGAGTAAAAGGGATGATAAGCTCCCTAAAATGACAACCACGAGTAATCCGCTTAGCGATAAGATGCGCGAGTTCGCGAAAACTCTGTAAGTTTGGGCTCCGTACCGGCATTGATATCACTGAGAACGCATCCACTCGCAACCTTGGCGCGTAACAACGACCGCTAATGGAGCGACGTTTTAATCCAAACGACTTAATCATTAGCATAATATCACGCGCATCGTAAAAAAATGGCTTTGCAATTTTATTACTGATGTTTTAATAGCGATTTCAATCGCTGATTATTCGCATATATATAAGAAAAATTTTACAGTGGACATCAAATGAGTTAATTTCTCCGTGTCTTTTATGAGAAATAAAATCTTAATTCGCGAAAATGAATAAATATTATAACTTCTACATAGGGATGTGTAATGGAAGGAATTATACAGCACTATATGATAAATTATTTTATAGTGAAGTGTAAAAAGTGTAACGTTTTTCCATGTTTTACAATCAAATATTTGTCTCACATGAAATGATTGCAATTAAAAGTAGTTTTTACTTTGTTAACGAAAAATTGTAATTTTAAAACAATCTTTCTACGTACTGTAGTTAAAAATTATTTTCAAATCCATAATGATGCACATAAATATTTTTAAATTATTTTCTCCAGTTCAACTCTCAGAAAACCTTTAGTTGTAAAATATCGTTGGTTCATTAATTTTCCGCTTACGAATGGTTTATTTCTCGTCACAAGTTTTCCAAAAATAGTATTGCTCTCGTGGATTACTTACCACACGTAATGATCGCATAACTTTGCCATTTTCATATTGCGTATGGACACTCACCTGTAACAAAGAATGACGTTATAAGTTATTTTAGAGTCAGCTAGTATGATAATATGTCGTGGTAGGATAACAAAATTAACATATGTCACGTGTAAACGAGCGTCGCGGGTTTTGATAACGTCAGAATTTTATTGATTATGTAATAAATTATTGCTATAATAGCGTGTACAAAAGTACATCGAATCGCATGAACGCTCTAATAAAAGTGTGCACACCAGAGAAAAAGTTGGACGCAGGCACGCGGTACATGTACTTGAGTAGTTTTCGGTCAAGATAATCAGAGGATCTGTGCGTCCATTACGCATTTTTGGTCCGGTATCGCGTTGCTTTTTTGATTCCAGGGACGGATTCTCGCGGCGCGCAATAACAAGGAACGAAAATTGCTGCGCAGATTCCTCGGGCTCTCTAATGACCTTGTTCGGGGCGCTAATTGAGTGTGCGCATGTACCTTGTCCCGCCTTTTTCGCCCTAAAAATGTTCCGACTGAGTACCAACATCATTTTCAGAACCTTTTTTATTATCTTTGCAAATGAATGAAAAAGTTCCTTTTTTTTCGTTATTTTATTCCAGTTTACTTTTCACTTTTAACCCGAATTCTTGCATAATGATTGCTTTTGTAGAGCATAATTCTGCAAGATTGCGCTGCGAAAATGAACAAATATCAACATTAGTAATGCGATATACATATTTTCTTTAGAAATATATTTTATTGAAATATCCAAATACGATTTCTCATATTAGATCATACACAAGATCGCAATGAGGAATGCCAACTGCGTGCCGAAGATTAAGGTTTTCCCGTGGTGCACATTGACGCGATCGGATTGAACAGTAATCACGTCTGGAACGCCGCCTCCATCGTCAGCTTTTCCCAGCGATATTCACGCGCGTGCGTGCACGTACGCGATCTTCGACTTTCGTACTTCTATTTATACGTGCAATAGATACTTAACTTAGAGCTTGAGGGGAAAAAACTACCGCCACTCGAAAGCAAGATGTCGTCGATACGTATTAGCGTAATTCTGCGCTAATGGGGTAATTGGCTCGCGAATCTCGACGCGGCTGGCGTCCCACGGCTTTTTCTGCGGCGGTGCCTTTTACAGTTCGCGAATTCAATAATGTGCATTGCGGCTTGCTGCTTTCTCAAGTGAAATCGATCGGGTGAAAAACGTTTTTGGAGTCGATGTTCGTTATGTTTGACTGACAAAAATGTGCCCTTAAATCACAGGAAAAGCGACTGCAAATTGAAACGTTGTGTTTAAGCTTTGTTTTGCGAAGGATAAAGTTGCGTGAGATACGACATGGATACGTCGTTCGTTTGCATCGGGACTTATCGATAGCTGCGTCGGTTCGAGGTGCGGTCGTGTTTTATCGCAAACGGACGCCACATGAGTTGGTCTGAACACTACGCACACGGCATCACAACGACAATGATCAAGCGATAACCGGTGAGCCACAATCGACCCGAATGCAAGGCAATCATTTACATAAGTCTGCGTCTTTGATATGTTTCCGTTGTCAGGAAAGACGGGGCTTTTAGACGCGACAAAACGCCAGAACGCGTTTTGTCTCGCGAAGTTCATGTAAAAGCAAAACACACTTTCCGAATAGAAAACGGAACATTTTTTGCAACTTGGGGAACAGGGAAACTGAAGAGATTTCAATATAATAACGCAACTGCCATATCGAATATAAAATGTCGAGCAAAAATTGCACAGCAACACGATATGGCTTAGACATTTTTACAAGTTGTGTAATTTTGTAAGAAAATTTATCACCGCAGTTGGGTCTCCTTTCGTGAAAGTAAATTACGCGTGAAACGCGAGCAATCACGCGGTCACGCTTATCGGCAGAATCGCGATTCCGCGGACGAAAGGTCGGGTCGCATTTTCTCATTAGCCTTGAGCAAAATGTTCATCGAGCGATCGCTTTCCGATCCTCCGCATTCATAACAATGGAAACCGTTCGAGCCAGCAGTAATGAGAGCTATATTTCCCGCGAAAAATAAGCGCTCCCATTTAAGCTTCTCTAATATATGATCGTCGTTAAGCGCTACGGAAAAACTGGACCGACCGCAAAATGAATCCCAGCGGTGTTGCTGCTGAGATCGCTCGCGGAATATAGATTGGCTCGCCTGTAGTAATCCGCGTGTATATTAATACACAAGATGTCATTTTCTTCGCTTGCGGAAGACGCGAAACTTGCTCCTGAACAAGAGTTCTATAAATCATGCGCATACCTAAGTACTGTTCCGCTTTTCCATGGAAAGCTAATGTCTTTTAACGGAACTCGTCGTATCGTGGTGATGAAAGATTTCAAGTCAAATTGCTTATTATTTTTAATCTAGAAAGTCAAAGTTATTACGAACAATATTGTGTCAGATAATTAAAAATCAACTAGTAATTATGATTAATTAACATATGTTTGATTTCAATAATGATTAATAAAATGATTATTATGGAGATAACCATGGATATAATATAGGAAAATGTATTTGTATACAGATCTAAATTGAAAAATAAATTATTCTTAATTTGACTACAATTGGAGTTAAATTTATTCATAAATAATCATTTTTCGACAAGTGAATATTGAATATATTTCCATGAAGAAACAATATGATAGTTGTGGTTCCGATAATAGTTCAAAATTGTATAATATTCAATTGCAAAAATGATTTGGAATGTGCAATTGGTATGATATAGGTATACCACTTGTTGGCGTGTCCAGTGAACCGCGACGTTTTATGAAGAGTCATGTTTTAGAATAGGGTTCGAGGCTAGATTTTTTTTTCTTTTGAATGGAATAGATTTATCTGTAACAATGTTGCTTGAGAATCTACTATTAATCATGATAATTGTGAGCATGTTAGGAAGTTGGATGCTTGGATACTACGAATCTGGATAATTCATTACAAGTTGGAATTTAATTCAAGAAATATTCAAGAGCATGACTCTCTATAATTCAAGATCATGGTTGAATAAGTAGTGAAATAATTTAGAATTGGATGAAAAAATTTTTGGAACGTTTATTCACTCGAAGCCAAAGGAAAGGTCAGAAGCACAGTTATGAACGAAATTTCGGATCAAATGTCAAGGAGTTGGAGTTGGATTTAATTAGATCTTATCAAAGTATTCATTTTTAAGTTTGTCGAGTTTTGACGAAGGTCGTCAATGTCAGATAAGAAATATGACGTCTCTTATCCTGATCTTGGATTTTTTATCTCCTGAAATCGAGTATGCATAATTTAGTAAAGCCACAGGAAATTTTGACTGTAATAAATTTTTTACATTGTCGTATTCTAGAACAGATTTTTTCAACACATTTAAATTGTCAGTCATTTATTCTGATAGGATGTTTGTTTAAAAAACTTTCTTTGCGGAATAATTGGAAAGCTAGTTGATTTCAATGCGAGTACTTTTACGACGAAAACTATATGTTCGTCGTAGATTCGTTGCAAAGATGCCGTTAGAGTGACGCGTAGAACACCCAGAAGTAAAGAGCTCGGAGAAAGAAGGGAGATTACACTCGTTACGCGAACAACGGACAGCAGGCGGCGAGACCACCCCGTCGAAATGACAGTGTCTAAGGACAATGTTTAAATGAAGAGTGTACACCATTTTACAGATGCTCTGGCGCAGGTAATTATGTCAGCAAGTAATTTCAATTTCCGAATAGAGACTGAGGCGTGTTTTGAAAGATTAACAAAAACCACCGGAGAAAAAACATATTTGGATTTCCATTTTAAAATATTAATTCATTCAAAAGATAGCTTCTTATGTGTAAATATGTGTTAGAGTGAATAAAAAGGGAGAATGTCTGAATTAATAAACTCTTTTGATGCAACTATTTCCGCTGTTCGATTATGTTAATAGGTTGTTCAGAAATGGAATCGCAAAATCGCCGGTTTTAATGCAATTTATGCCGAACGCCCAGTTTTGTAAAGCGATCTATAAAACGATCGATGAAATGCCTGCGATTCGTTGCGAGATCATTCGCGAGGTCGTTCGACGATCGTGAAACGTATCTGTTCTTTCGCTCCATCTAAGTCGAAAGTCAGCTGACTTGCTGATGTCACCGGTTGCGACGTTGACGCCCACGTCTCGTCAGGCAGAAACACTCAAAATTCGGTTCTTGAAGAGGAGTTGAACTTTCTCCCGGAACCAGTGGTCATTCTTTTTTTGGAAGAAAGATGAAAAATCGGCTGCCTTTCGAAACACTTTCCATATAGCAAATCGCGATTGTAATTAAGCAGTCAATCCACGCGATTTTGAATGATGATCTGCAATTCTAGGCACAACGAAAAAATCAGCAATCACGTAAATGATGGCCGACACGAAGCTTGGCGGAAAGAAGTGCTTGGACGCATAATAGGGAGCTCGTTTGAACACCTTGGACATATGTCAAGCCGGACGAGAGGACGCACGCAGCGCTCGTCAATTAAATGATGCCGAAAAAACTTGACCAGACCGATACCGCGAAGTGCATCAAAGTTGTCCAAGGGATTTGGCATGAAGACACAAGAAATGTTTCACAAAATCAACGCATTCCGAGATTGCCACCGGAATCGGCCAAAGTTCACGCCTAGCCGAGCTAATTGAGTGGGTTGCGATGTCAGCAGGAGGCGTCTTCATCAGGTCTGCTGTTTTTGTCGAAGACCGGATCGGTTTCCGCAATTCAATTTATTTCTTATGACTCGCTGCTTATTCTTTGGTAAATTGGTTTTCGGAAAAATCGGACAATTTTTTTCTCTTTCTAATTATTTTTTGCCTTGGTTTACCGATTGTGTTCTTTTGTTGTCACTATCGAAAATAATAAATACTAATAACAGACATCATGAAAAGAACGTGTTTCGTAATTATCAGCGGATCTTATGCGATGCTAGAAATAATTGAAGACTGATTGCGATTGATTGGCTGCATCTGCGCTGCGATGTGCCTGAAATCCTACGCGCGTGCGCGCATGCGACTTTTTTTACGCGGGTCCCCTTGAGAATGAAAGGATTCAAGTGAACACAGAACAAATGCGAAACTAGAAAGCGAATCGACGATTGACTCGTAATTACAAATATTATACCTCTCTATTGATTGTAAGAATTCGTAATAGCTATCTTGTTTCTTACGCAAATCAGATTAGTAATTTTTTAAGGATTTGAAATCCTTTAAGATCCATGAATTCCAGCTATAACTTAAAAAAGGTTCTAAAACTATTGAAGTAGATTATTAGAGTAATATAATTATAGATCTTTAGTTTAATAAAATTCGAAGTTTATAGAATGCTACTTCAAAAGAATAATAACATACATTATTGAAGTTATGTCAAATGCATTCGTTTTATAACAATGCGTAATTTTACTTTGTCACATTTTACATAGTGATACAATTTATTTTACTAGTTCGAAGACAATCATATTTTTATGATATTCTGGCGTCATATTCTGATGCTACAATAAAGTTTTGTTCAAATTACACGTGTCGATTGTTACTTTTCAATTGAATGTTTAATCAGTTTCAATCGTGAATATTCAGTTCTGCTACAGTGCACCACGACCTTTGAAATATATGCACAGAATTCGTTCGATCTCAATGTACAGTGAGATACTTCTATACTGCAATACCGGTCCAGTACTCAGTATCAACGACTCTGTGAATCCTTGACGCCCACCCTGGAGCATGGCGATATTATTCTCGGACCCACTTTGATATGAATATAAGCCTGGTTTTGGATTTAACTCGTAAAAATATACTCAAGCAACTAAAATTGTATTCAAATTAACAAAAGTAAGATATAATATCTCTAAAATATCATTACATGAATAACAATAAAAATAAAAATACGAAATTACAAGAAATTTAACTGTATTAAATTTCTCCAGAAATGATCGGAAGTGAGAAAAATCGCATGTTTATTATAACAGATCGTAAATGCAAATATTTGATTTTAAAATTATAGCCTTTATCTTATAGTTGAAAACGAAGTAGCGTTTGCAGCTGTTTAGGATCGATCAGCGTTGATTTTGCTGGCAAATCGTTAGTTCTTCGGGCAATATGACTGCGCGAGTAATCGCATCCGGGTTTGCAAAGCGTTATGCCGTGCATATTTTTTGCACAAGTACATAGTTACCGGCACATAATTCTTGGGCTAAATTCTAGCATGGCGAAGCCCTCTTAATCTTTAGCTCTTAAGGTCAGCAAATGCTCGATCGTAAGTTCTGTAGATACCAACACAGATAGTGCGGCTTGAGAACAGCTCTTAAATATTCTTCACTGTTCTTGTGAATAATATTTACATGCCTTTAAATAGAAACGCTGCCGAAATCGTCAAAATATAAAGCAGCCGAAGTCAGTTCATATACTCGTTGTCCAGAAACTCTATTTTCATACAAACCCAAATCTTTTGAAGTAAAAGTACATAACAAAGCAAAGAATCTTTTGAAATAAAACAAACTTCATCACAATTTATTTTTCTAAAAAAAATTTATCTGAAGATTATACCTCTTGGCAGACACTGACATTCGAGTTATCAAAAAAGCAAATCGAGATTAAGTCATTTCGATAACTTATCACGCTAATGTGTCTCAGGTTAACTCGATGGCTCGACTGCAAAGGAACTGTCAACATGTTCTATTGACAGAACATACGCGTGTACATGGCATCGAGTTTCGAGAGAAATTATCGCTTTGCTGTGCCAAGAATCGCAGCTAAAAGACGATAAAAAGCATTTACGCCTGTTACCACTGCTCACATCAAGTCGGTTAGTAATCATTCTGACTCTAATCAATCGCAAAAACAAACAAAATCGAAGATCGCTTTTTTTGCGGTTCATTTAGTCCGAGCAAACAAGAGGAAGAAATTGTCCACCACTCAAATGGCTATTGACTTGAGTTCTCGAATGTTTATACTATATTACGGACGAGCTAGTGTATGCGATTCTTTAAAGCCGAGTAACCTCGTTCTGGACAATGACGTCAAGTTGTCTTTGCCTATCATTTTGCCAATAATCACATATACGTGAAGATTTCAAACGTAGATAGAAAAGTATTCTTGTAGAAAGGTAGAAACTAAAGAAAAAATGTTAAGTTAATTTTCTTCAAGCTTTTCAAATCAATGAATAGACACCTTATCCAGTCGCCCGTGACACTAATCAGTAAAGGATATTGTTAAAGCGTAATTACTCTTTTGATTACAGTGATTGAAGCTCGTCTTTGATGTGAGTTTATTAATGGAATTGACAAAAAAGAAAACGTTTGTCTTGATTGTGTCGGAACCTGTAATTAATCGGAGCGAGCAAGACGTGCGGTTGGCTTGTCCTTTTTAGTGGTTCCTGTTCGGAGGTTGAGTGTTCGGCACGCAGATATTTTTGTAGCTTGTAGGAAGAGCAGGTGGGTCAGGCAAAGCCGAGGTAAACGTCAATAGCCTTTCTAAGCGGAGGCCCTTGAGAGACCTTTTATTGAGCAGCGCCGATGCTGTTCGCGATGTCGGATTTATATTTTTGAATTCGGTCGACCGAGCAAGGACGTTTAGAGATGTCTACAACCGTATTCGATGACCTACGTGAGCCAAGTCTAGACACGTGCTACGTACGACAACTCGTATGTTATATGCAGTCGCATTTTACATAATCTCTCCTTTTTTGTTTTGCTAGGCACCGTTAGCTCGGCCCAATTGATTCTCCATGTTTATCTTGTGAAAAAAGTTGTTTTCTCGATTGGAATGCCCGAGATGGATATATGCAAATGAGAATAAACACTGATTTGGTATGGACAAAAAGTTGACAACATTTACTTTGGATTTGAAACAATATGGTTTATAATTAGAAAAAGATCATTTGAAATTGCGGTATTACATTCTTGGAGTGATTTTAAAACAGAGGTCGCTTCATAACTTGAGTACACCTTATACTGAGAAATTCTTTTTCAATTCAATCAAGTCTTTTCAGAGAACTGTTGTCTGAGAAATGAACATATTTCGTCGCTGATTCTTTTCAGACCTTCAGAAACATATGTTTCACTGGCTTTTTTCAGATTTAAACGTCACTAATTCACAAATGAAGAATTCGCTACAGCTTTGTAGTCTGCTTTGAAACACAAATTGGTAAACAAAAAAGCAGTCAAGTTAGTCATATTTCGTGTTCCAGGACTTAATGATCTTAATTTTCAAGGAAAACTCGATATTATTTTAATTAATACCGCAGTGGGTTTCAAAATACAAAATGTCAATCGAGTGAAATCGACTTTGAAATCGTTAGGACATGTTTATGTCTCCAGCTGATTGAATCCAGATATGTCATCGACTCAATCGTTGTTAATCAAGTGATTTTTCTAATCGCATGATATGCATAATTATGAAAACAGCATTTGGAATGAAAAAACACTGATTTCAAAGTTGGCGCACAAACAAGCTTGTAAACTTAATTTGAAACCCAACTGCAGCAAAACCTCAAATGTCGTAAAAATCAGAAAAAAAAACGATTGCATTGTGTATGTACATATTTATCCCGTAAGCGTAGTCGCGTATAATACTGTGTGCAGCGATAATCACCGGGAGCTACTGGCACGTTCATTACCCGACGACACGTGCCCCAGAGAAATAAATTGCAATCTGTAAACGAGTTTGCTCTTATGTATGTCGTCGGGCTAAGTTCGAAATTCCCGTATGTTTTCTTACATTGCACACACGAATTCGTAACACAAGTGACATTTGCAATGCACGTGAACTTTGCTTCATTGCGTAACTGTTTGGTGATGGATTCGTGTATTCATGGTTTGTAGCATTCGTTTGTCGTTAAACATTCAATTAGCGCGATATTTTCCGTGTCCTTCGTTCTGATACAGCTTTGAATAATTGTTCCCCATTAATATGTATATTAACTTTTTACTACTACACGACAAGGGTAGATATTATGTAATATCAACAAATCATGCATTTTATAACCTGTGGTTGCATAACTGCAATTACGCAATGGGTTACATTGTTGTCAACATGAATTTGTAATATCTTCTAGTATTAATATATAATTTATATATGTTATTTAGTTGCGTATAATGACAATTTTACGTTGTTTCAAGTAAAGGATAAAAAATGTAGAGTTTGGAATTAAGGATATTATTACATTTGTCTGAAAGTTGTCTGAATTTATTAACGGTTGATCGATGTGTCAAATTGCTGTTTTAACTATTTATATTTTAAACGTAATGTATAAATATGATTTATGTTTTCTGAAACGATACAATTTTTGTCATTAGAGACAATATTCAGAGCAAGGAAAATGCAATTCATAGGCCTGCCAGACAAGTTTTAATGACATTATAATTAATACCACAGTGCTTTGGGAAAATGAAACACTTGGAGCAAATTTCGTTACGTCTGTCAACGATGAATGATTTGTTTCGTTCGATTATTTTTGCCGTATTTGAACTGTGCTAAATTTAGCGAGTTTTGCGTATGATAAATTATGTTACGGGAAAGTGTACGAGATAAGAGCTATAAAAGATTGTCTCGTCTGGGTAATTAGTAATGCACGTTGAATCGTTGTCCTTTTTACAAATTAAACAGAGTTATATGCGTGTAATGAAAAAGGAGAAGGAAATATATAGTTAATTGCAACAGCTTCCACTACAAATGTATCTACATTTTAAACGGCATTCAAAAGTATAAATATGTCGATAAACGCAAGTACATATACAATTATCTGCTTGGTAAACAGCTTATGTAAAGTTGTGGACATTCTTGCTTTTGTATACATAACTTCTTTATTCACTTGAAATCTCACATTATAACTGATGAAATCAATTTTTTCGACTTGCGAAATCAAAATTCCCCGTTTCGATTGTCCTCAGTGTTCGTTAATTAAACAAACTCGTCTTTATTTTCGTGCGTAACGATAAACAACTCTTGACGTTGACTTCCATGAAATTACAGTTTGTTATTTGATTGTTTTTTGTCCGTAACAACGTATGAGATTAACGTTACAAGAATGTGCTTGGTTCAGAGAAACGGCACGAAGCAGATGTCAACATTTTCAAAAACACCGCGTAGAAATGTCACATGCTAACAAACGACGTTTCTTGAACGGACAATAACATTAAATCGGCGGTTTCTTGCCCGAGCGTTCAAGTCTCCGCGTATACTAGCCATCTCAATAACATACGTTCACGACCGGTCCTGTCCCCCGTGAAATTCCAGACTTGCGTAATTCCTAAGCTAAGTATTCGGTCCTCTCACCTTCGGGCTGATAATTCGATTGTATAGATGATAACCCCAAACACAACACGTGCTCGACACTCTTAATCAAACAACTGCCACTGGTCAAAATTATCACATTTTGAATTATGTATCACGAAAGTTTCCAAAAATGTATAACAAAGAGGTGATCTATTGCAAATCTTTGCTTCATCGTGTAAAGTATGTATTAAATGTGATTAGCTGTCATAACAATAACAACAACAATAACAATTAATGGAATAAACTTCCGAAACATCGAAGTAAACAACAATGTAAACAAACCTTATGATATGACTGTTATCGTCACGATTACGATTTATTACGGATGTGACGATAAGAACATTGCAGATGTCGACTTGGAAAGCATAGCGTAGGATTTAGAGTCAACAATGTTGTAGGTAACGCGCATTCCTGCGTTACAGAAAAGGCGCGCAATTTGAAGTGCGTCCTCAACACAGACTGACAGATTGCAAATGAGACGTGGAATTTTTCGTTCTCTCCAGGTAACGCGTAAGAAATCATGTGGGAGTGTTTGTCTTGACAAGAATGAAGAATGTAGCCGCGAGAAAGGCGGCGAGGCGTGTCAGTCGATGTCATAGACAGATCCAGTCGACCCACTGGGACTAAAATGTAGAAACCGGCGCGAAAATCAATTCTAGGTGTATGTTTGTTTGT
Organism: Psix sp. ZL-2020; assembly: GCA_022817045.1. NCBI lineage: Eukaryota > Metazoa > Arthropoda > Insecta > Hymenoptera > Scelionidae > Psix > Psix sp. ZL-2020. Next base: position 22,977 of record JABFQD010000104.1, read on the forward strand.
GTCCTGCCAAACTCACCGGTGGAATTGGATGCGAACTTTGACGCTAGAGTATCCAAACATCCATAGAATTGCACCCACTGAATCGTCTCACTGAATATACACAAGAGAACTCTGAGGTCCACGTGACGTTTTTGGCGGCAGAAGCAACGCGGTCACGTCTTGTCACTGGGGAAACATTGGGTTTCACTGGAGTCCGATCGCGGCCGTCGCTTTCTCCGGCTGGGTTTCGGCCCGACAAAAAAGTCAGCTCGGATTTACTCCGTAGGTCCGCGCGTCTCACCTTGCGGAACAAGTCTCCGACTCGCCAGGTCGACCATGCAACAACGCAGGTCCACGCTGGGCATGGGTCCCCGCGTCACCCCTCGACGCCTGCGTTACCAACATTGCCCCCACCAGAATGATTCTCCTCTCTCTCTCTCTCTACAGCACCTTCTCCCGACGTCTCCGCGTCATTTCAGACGAACCAGAAGGCAGTCTCTACTTCCCCTCTCGTCTTTCTTCTGGGACCACGAGTACTAAGCTCCCCACCATTTACTTCTAGTCAGGTATACGAGACACACAAATGCTCGTTCTTCTTTCCTCCATAACACCTTGATGCTGGTATGCGTATGTGTGTACATTTCACCGACAAACATACACAAGCACGAGCAGCCTACCGACAGAGAGATTCTCCATTTTTCCGAGGCCGTGTTTTCGTTTGTACAAACCACGCGGAGCGCATCTGGACCACGCAACAAAACACGTGTTGCGCTGATCAAATGATCGATCGTGGGATCGCGTGCGAAACGCTGTACACTTCCTGAGCCTTATCAGGCAAGAATGGTTTTACCTTACACTTTTCGCGCAGTTATATTATCAATCTTCTGAAGATGAAATTAATAAACCTGGGAACCAATGGAGTCATGCAAATTATTATTTTTAGTCGTTATGCGCTTATATATATTGCTTGGAATGAAAACATACCATATTTTCCTGTTTTCTCGAAAGAAGCTATTATTCCGTCAATATTAATTTCGATACATATTTGAAGTTATCAAGCTCTGGTGTGATTATTTACAGCAGGTTATAAAAAACTGTTTTTGAATATAAGCGAATAATTTTGATCCTAATCCTGATACGCGAACGAGTGTGTATCGTAAACACTGTACAATACAAACCATTATATTCTCATTTTTATTTCTCCGAATCGGATGCGGCGGTTCCATTATGGTGTGTTTTCTCGGTCCTTTTACATTGTTCAAACGCACCTCCTGAGCGCAAGCGTAGCGTTCCATGTTATCGTGTCCTCCTGTTAGTAAATTTGTTTTACATTATGTGTCGACGCACCTCGTAAATCTTCACACCGAATTTCGATCACTCCTGACAATTGCTCTAAATATTGTCTAGAGTTGGCGACTCCGGTCCTTATCCAGGTAATCTTGTTCAAATGCGGTTTTCGAGGGAGAGTTTCTGTCTCGTCTCGTCTTTTTTCTGTTCTCTGCACGCTCTTCTCTTCTTGCGTGTGAAATTGGCTCAAGTCGAGGGCCTGGATTCTTGTCGCGGCTGTCCATCTCTCTCCAAAGCCCTTTGAAAAGGTAGCCTTTAGCAGGTGCCTCGAGCTCGCTTTTCAAACAGTTTTGTGACGCAGTACGATCCTCCGACTCTTCTCATTTCTGTGCATCCTCATCACAACGGCATCCCTCGAACCTTGACAGTGAGCTATTGTTCGGCTCAAGTGGTTCGTCTATTGCGAAGTTATTGTTTGACCTCAGCAAGGCAGATCGAGATATGTTACCGGTGCTTACACGTACAGCAACAATGTCTTCCACGGATTTGGGTATCCACGAGAACCCGGAACACCTCATCTGTTTCCATGGAAAAAATGAGATCAGCCTATCGGTCCCAAGTTTTCGTGTCTTTTTCATCTTCGGCTATTCCAGTTCTCACGGAAGCTTCGATGTTAATGGATCGGAGATCACGGGAAATAATAAACACTAATCACACTTGAATGATCCGAAAGTACGAAAAGCATCATTTAGCACCAGTATGAACTCATAAAATAAGAATAGTCGTTTCAATCTTTGGGTGGGGGAATCACAAATAGTGAAAGATTTTCCTGTTGTGAAGTTGTGTCGTGAGAAATTTAAATGCGCCAACGTGATTGCGTTTCCCGGTACGGATATAGTTTCGTAGGACTCTGTTTTTCTTAAAGAGAAGGTTGCTTGTACGATTGTAAAGAAATAAAGATAAATTTGAATCGAACTCGACGAGAGGACTGCTAGGCTGTAAAATGTAAATACAGTTATTAAACGAGATCGTTTAGTGGTAGCTGTCGTTCCGTTTTTCGACGACCGATATTATCGCGCGTACGGCTCCGTTTTTGTCATTAAAAATTGTAGCCAATATACATAAAGCATAAAAAGATTGAAACATTTCCATCTCCTTTTTGCGAAGAAACAATTTCATCTTACCGAGTTTCCCGACATTAAGATTGATGCGTTTTCCGCTCTTGGATCCTTTCAACAGCTTGCACGATGATAGTAAAATGTCCATTCAAATGGAACACCTTCGCACGTAATCTCATTTGCCGCGAGTTTCTCCTTTCATTTTTTAACATTCAGAGGACATCAATTCAACTAACTGTAACTATTTTATTCTTATTCAATACGTCTCAGTATTTTTTATCATCAAGACAGCAGCTTATTCAGAAAAAAACGTCATAAGTCTTTGATTCATCTCACTAAATTGACTTGTAGAAGTGCAACAGGATGTCTTTTCTAAAATTTTTCTAAAAAAATGTAATCAATTAGCTAGTTTTGAAAATTTAATAAAAAGTTATTTGGAAACTAAGAAAAACGATCAAGTAATTCAAGCGAAACAACTCTTATTTATAATAATAATGATTTCTGTTTGCGATACAATTTACATTTGTTCAAACAAATAACAAAAAGTGATCGCGTTAAATAAGAAAAACATTCGTGCACAGGAAGTGCATGTTTACAGCTGTGTGCTAAAAATGGATAAGCTCCAATTTTGCTCGTCGAAGAAACGCTATTATCGTTCGAAAAATATGATTACAATGATAAACGGTTGTGCGAGGTGTTATAAATGAAGCGCGAGGTTTTCCCCGCGTCGCTGATTACGGTTTCATATTTCTGATCGCACCTTTGCGAGGATTCTCGCACATAGTGCCTTACAGTTTGCCATTGTTAAGCGGTGTAAAGGAACGAAAAGTCGAGATAGGGAGGAAAAGAAGAAGAAGAGGAAGAAACGATGAGTATGAGAGTGGCAAAAGTGCCCTCGAGGCACTTCTCCGACTCTCGCTGGAGACTTCGAGGTACCTCCTACCGTCAGATAAAACGCTGGCATACGTACCATTGCTGTGTACTACTATTAAAACACCGGGCTGTGGAAAATACCAAACCTACGTTCTTATAATGTGTGAATAACAAAAACCCACCGTGTGGCGGTTCTATCGAAAAACGCGCATTACCGCTATCCTAGGTTTTAGCATAATTGCGAAGGCTCCATGCATTTCAGGAATTCGAGAAAATTCTACCATACTCACGACAAGGCTAACGTCTTGCTGACAAACCGTGTAATTGCCAGAGATGTTGCGACGGATAACATTCTTTATGAATGTTTAGACTTAGAAAAATGTCCATGCAACGTAATTGCTGCTGACATTCGGCAGATAAAACAGTTGTCTGAAAGTGTCGCCGGCTTGTAAACATGATCAAATGTTTAAAATACCTTTTGTTTCAATCAGACAAAGGATGAAAAAAGTTGATGTTTATAGAGTTGTTGGTTCAGAGGTCAAACTTGATTGTAGCCAAACAAAAAAAGTAAACAGTGTTGAAGGGCAAAATTTGTCGTCTGTGTTTTGAGATTTTCTTCTTTGTTTATGTTTTTAGGATAATCGGTTACATAGATTTCGCATCAAAAACCAAAGTAGTTGTTTTGGCTTATTTATGCGCAGTAAATTCTGTGGCTGCTAACCGTGCATATGTACTTTCATTGCACTCGCGATTACACAAGCAATGCTGCGGGCCTTTTTCGTCGAGGGTGGTCGTATTTCCACTGGACCATGAAATTTTGATGAGAATCCACATGGAGGTGTTCATTCAATCGCAAATATCGAGCAGCAGGGTCTGTTAGTGGAGACTGAATCACAGGCCTATATCAATCATCAGCGGCATGCTGCCATTCCTACACTATCGACTGTACACATTGTTCCATACGCGAATCAGACATTACTCTTAACTACAACCTTTTTCGAGACGGTTAGGTTTTTGAGAAATTCCCAAATCACCGAAGTGGATGTTGCAGCAGAAAAAACTACGTTGAACATGACGCGAGCGCAAGCTAGCCTTTTTACTATTCTTCACTTTAAGGGATTTTTTCAAATTGTTTTACGCTTGTCAATATTTGAATGGCAAATACATGTACGTGCGGTTCGTTCACAAAGCATTAAGTTTAACAGTGAACCATGAAGAGTGAAAGAGAAAGAGGGCGAGAAAGAAAAACAGAAAAAAGAGATGTGATGTGTTCTCAGTTGGAAACTACATTGGCATCGATGAAACGAATTTTTCGGCTGTTATCATAAAAAATGACTTAACAATTCTGTTTTATTGTTCCCCAGATGGGTTATCACTAATGATGAATTATGGGGAATCGACCTGCTATTCAATCCATAATTGAAGATGTATCGAGCCGCAGGGGAACAAACCTCAAACACTTGACCTTGAGAAATATTCCACGGTGTAAATGTGTGAAACACCGAATTGTTTGCCGCCTTTATTTGATAGTTCTGTTTTATGATTAAATATACCCTATTTGTTATTTATTTACATTGTTTTAATATCTATTTAGATCAATTTCTGTGTTCTATGAAATGTATATTCTTAGAAATTCTGTTTTTTTTTAATTAGTACAAATAACATTTTGAATTATTATACACATAAAAACTGGGCTAAGAAAGTTAAATAAATTCAGTTTTTGTAGATTTAGTGGAATTAATAATTAAAGAAATGCATTGCTCGATATAAAAACGTTTCGAGAAAAAGGTCAAAACCTCAGAAGCGTTGACGTAACGAAAGTCCTGGGTTAGCAAAAATAACGAGCTCTTTGGTGCGATGCAGTGGACCAACTACCGCAAAATGTCTAAGATACCTGGAAACATTATCGCGCAGAACACGTGTCGCTGACCAGAGAAGAGCTGTCAAAGTCATGCGTACATCACGCGTGATTACATCGAAATTCAAATTTCCAGATAAGGTAGTGGACCGGCTGTCGAACAACAAATCCAGCCTCTTTGACCAGAGTCACTCCAGATTTCCATTAGTGACAAGATACTAAGCGCAGGACCGAAGATCGAAACAACTAACCCGCATGGCTGGCTGTACGAGAAGGATAGCTTCGATACAAGGGTACATCAGCTTCGTGTGTTTACCTCTTCGGTAACCGGTTTGCGCGTAATTCTCGCGTCCTTTTCTTAGGCACGTGCTCAACCACCATTCCATCTTCCTTATACTCTCCCGTTTCAACTCTCCCCCCTTTCTCACTTTCCTCTTTCTTTTTTGGTCCCTTCTCTTGCCTGTTGTGTTGGACAAGGAGACTAAACAAAGTCCTCTTGCTCTTTCACCCACGGTATTCAAATGACCTCGCATGATAGTCCTCGGTCGCTCTTTCTCGCGTTATCCTCGTACGAGTATCTTCTTGGCCGCTCGGCCCAGTAATTGCCGCTATTTCTGTATATTCTTACTGTTGCCTCAGGTCCTTATGCGAATGCTCTAACGAATTTTTGTTATATTTGCGTATACGTGTTGGCACATATGTATTATTCGTATGCTTTTGCTTGTTGGATCATACATTTTTTAATTTTAAATAATATTGAATAAATCGGTCTCATGACTCTTGATACTGTGGGAAATACAGATATGCTATTAATTAAAATATTGTCAAGTCAAAAACTTTGAAATTGTTTTTAGTAAGAATATAATTTGTATGGATTTTTTTTCTTTTAATATATAATATATGATAATAATAATAATAATGCAAAGTATATTTTAAAAATGAAAAAATAATAAAGTACAATAATTTTAAACTCACAATCAATGAAGAGTTTCTTGTATTACTTTAATTTTGCGATGGCTTCTATAATATTTTTCAATAATTTTTCATGAAAAAATGTCTATTATAATATTTAATTGATTTAAATTAAAAAAATTAAGTAAAACTTTTTGTCAAGTCATTTAATTTATAAAAGCAATTGTTTCGGGTAAAACATAATATGATATGAAATGTCAACAAGGGTTTTAATTTTACCAAAGAAAGCATAAGCTATTAAGCCTGCAAAAGTCAACTTGTGGTTTTGTTCGTGACTTAAAAGTACAACCAACAGTTTATTGAAAAGAACTCTATTTTTTGGCAAATAATCTATTATGGTTGTTTACAATGGAGTAAATGACACGTACCATAGAACGTGAGTTGGTTCTGGTCTTGAAAATGACTTTGAACGACAGGAGACGTTCTCAGAATATTTGAAGGGGCTTAACTTCGCCGGTGCTTGAGCTACGCTTGATTTTTCTTGTACATTTTCTTGTTTGATTTACGAATGGAACTGACGGCGATGTTCATTTTAATATTGTTTCTGGAAAAATGTTTTCTAAACTGCGAGAAAATACGAAAAAATTATTATTGACCCCGTTGTCTTAATGTTATATTAAATTAAAACATAAATTAAAATATAATTAAAAAGTCCTTTAATCGTTATAATAATCCGTGAAAATTCATACCGTCTGACGTTATGTAGTATATTCATTCGTACTACAGGCGAAATTACCATAGACGAGTGTACATTTGTAAACATTTTTTTAGAAAATTCGTAGAAACACGTATTCGGTTTATACAGTTTCAATTTGCAGTCTTTAATTAAGCTTGATATTCTGGAAGACCTTTTCATGAAACAATTTTCAAATGTTGAATCGACCATTGCTTAAATTATAAGTTAGTAATTGCTGTTTGACGCGATCATATATCGCTGTAACGTACCTGATTCTCCACGGATACTTTTTATTTTATGTCGTCAATATATTATACATTCGAGTTCAACATTTCAGATTTATTTTCCTTTAAACATTGTGACGCAGAATGAATAGACTTGAAAACAAGAAATGAATCTAAACTTTAAGAAAAGTATGTAAATTATACCAAACGTGAATGTTTTATTATTGAATCTAATAATATTTCAACCAAACACTATAATTTAAAACACAATCGATTGAAGGAGCGCTTCTTCTTTCCATCAAAAGAAAATATGTAATAATGTTGTTCACGAATCCTAAAAAGAAAATTATTTTTCGACAAATTGAATGTATTATTCTCGAAACCATAAATTACATTCCAAGATTTTATCATCATGGAAAATCTGATTTTATTGTTGGCACCCGTGTTTTAAGTATTATTGCCTTGAATGTCTGTCGAGAGTATTGCTTTGCGATGCCGGGTCTTCCGTTGACTCGTCTTATTGACCTTTATGCGCTCGTCCAATTGACTCATGCGATTTTCCACCAAGTTATCACAACAACACAGTATCCGTGCTTCTAATCCGTACTTTCAGATGTGGGAAGTTGTTTCGTCTCGTGTATAATATGCTCATCGGAGAGTTGATCGACGCGATCAATAAATAGTTTGTCCGTTATCTAATTACGTAAAGTGGACAAGGAAAAGAGAATATTGCTGAGGAATTTTCATTAACCGAAACCACGGGGGAGAAAAATGCGGAGGTTTAGGAACGGTGGGAATCCTCCGATGTCCCGCTGATCCGAAAATTCATTACAATAACTAGAAATCGACTTTGTAATTTATGATTGATGATAGGTATTACGTTTAGTACTTATATCTCATCAGTTCAAGCAAGTATTTGACATTGAATTTGACTATAAAAAAACGATGATTCTAGGCGAATAATCCTCGTGGTTTTCGCCCGTGTAATCAGTGTCAAATTACTCAATGCCCAAGCTTCAGTCGAACCGCATTTCGTACAGCACGCGGTAACAAGGCTTATGGTTACTCGAGAGCCACTTCGGAAGCACAGTGCGTGAAATTGTTATGTAAATAGCACATCGTTCATAAGCCCTTCAAATTTGCAGAACGTGCGCGTTAAACTCAGTTGCTGTGAAAATATTCGTCTTTGAATATAATTTTCAAAATAATCATTACTTTTGATTTTAATGCATTTTTTCTGAAATGAATTCTAGATCGCCATTTTACTCTCCATAAGTTCCCTACCTGTTACACCTTAACCCCTAGATGATTGATTGGCTCAACCTGTAGATTAGATTTCACGAAGATAAATTTGGCATGAAAAATGACTCTGACAAAGAGAACAAACGGTGAATAATTAAATTAATTGTAACGAATGTGCGCGCAGATGCTGACTCGTTTGTCGAGTTCTGTCTCGAAAATTAGACAAATGTGAGTAGTGCTTTATCTTGGACAATGCAACTGGTAATATGCATAAATATTGAATTCGTAACGACACGCGCGCGATATCTCTGCAGTACCATCGATGATTCGCAAACGGAGCAGAAGTTAAATGCGCGGTTTATAATAGCGGAGATCGCTGACTCAACCGTGAAGTGTCTAGCCGAGTTCGCCCACATGATTGAGGTTCTACTGAGATCTACCTTTTACCATGACGCGATTCCCGGTTTATTCTCTCGCATCATTTCGCAATCATAAGCATAATCGTTGTTATTATTATTTGATGTGCGCGTGCAACACCTACGAACCTTTATTTCGTCTTTCTATAAACAATTAATCGTTTGAGACCTACCCAAACTTGTTAACTCTAATCTCTTCATTTTTTGTGATTTCCTTTTATGCCAAATTTATGTTTGGTTTTAGTAGGTATATAGTTAATTGGCAAAGTTTCATCATAAATATACTATAAATTATTTTAAAATGATTTTTTATATTTTTCAATTATCTTATGTAATTCAGATATTTTAAAGTTAAAGTTTAATTTTTAAAGTTAAAGATATAATGAAATTATTTTATAAGAAAGTAGAAAAAAATATACTTTAGCTACTGATTATGATATCGTTGTATATAGAAATAAAGTTGCATTATTTGTTGATCGCTTAAGCGTCACCTTTCTATCTGTAGAGAAGTTCGTAAAATAGTTAAAACAGTTTGTATCGCAAGTGTCGACACCTAAAGCAACAACAGTCGCAATCACTCGTGTGCGTTGCGTTGAAAACATGTTTGTTACAGGGCAAAATATATAAGAGTTGATAGCTAGTGCAAGGCGGCAATGTCGCACATACCTTGAAATATGGCCAGTTTGGTTAAATAACCTTACCTTATCGTAACACTTTAATATGCCTGTGTGCTTTACTAACACATTAATTTAACACTTTTTCCAACATAATCGTGTTATGAAATTAATTATTGTTAATTTGATTGCCATAAATACAACTTTTTAATGAAACCGCTCATTCATGTAGACTCAGGATTTGAATAATGATAATTCATCAATTATGGCTTTAATTAAAAAAGGTTATACCATAATTTTAACATACAATCACCGTCAAGTATTTTAAGTCTATAATCTAGCTGTTCATAAAAAGAATTTGTTTAAGCGATGCGAAGTATTGACCTCAAAAGCATAATCATATTAAATAATACAAACTATAAAAACTATTAAAGCATTCTTGCATTCTAAAATCAAAAATTAAAATTTTTAATCAAACGAGTTGACGGTCGAAGCATCAACTCGTTTCATCTAAATGACCTCTGGGTGAATTTTTTCTCTCAACTTTCATTCGTTAGCTTACTTCGCGTGTATCTGCATAGTAGTTGCTAAGATCGCGCGATTTCATTGGTTTGTAGTGGTTTATTGCTACAGCAAAACGCGGTAGGATGCGAAGTGAAGGAATAGATAGCGAATGTTACGTGCGCCTTTCTATAAATAGACGCTCGACTTTTTGCCACTATGATCTGCAGCATCGCGCGATTTCTTCCTTCTTAGTCTAATGAAGAAGATTCCGTCGTTTCTAACCTGTGACCTCATGAAGCGATTTACGCCTTGTCCGCCCGTGAAATTTCGCTCTTCGTGGGTGAGCCTGTGTTTTTGCAACACGATCATCGTGTTTAATTATTATTAGTAGGCACGCGACGATTTTAGTATTATTTGTTTCCGGCCTTAATTGTCATGATCAATTGAAAAAATTCACCACGGTAATATAATTGCAACATTAAAACTCACTTTTATGACTGACTACGTTATTATTTTTGTGTCACATTTACGTTTTTCAATAATTCTTATTGAAGATGTGGATTTAATTATCTTCTGCATGAAATAAAAATATAATCGATTAGATCTTCTCAAAGAAGAGTTTTAGAGCTTAAAATATTTATTGCAATGTAGATTTATTTGTATATGATTCGAAAATTTTAGTATTTTAATCGCGATAAAATACACATTACATTGCCATTCTTATCTTACTTATATATTTAAAGTGTGTATGGAGTCTTTTTTTTACGTTAACAAATTTGTGCAAATGTATTTCGTAACACGATACTTTCACATCTTATCGTCTCTTTATCAACATTTCTAAGTCGAGGCTAATTACAACGTAATCATTTATTTTTATTCTAAGTAACAGATTTGTTTAAGTAAAAACGAAAATGAAAAATAAACACAATCAGTTCGAATTTAACCAACAAATTTCATTTAAGCTTATGTTTTTAGTGTCAAACAAACGAATAAGCATGGATATTATATGTCTTAGATTAATAAACAAAAATCAGCATGCTGATGAATCATCGCGTTTTTGTTGCATCGCGCGAATGTACCTTGATATTTTTGCGGCTGGTCGAACAAAAGTTGCAACGTTGTCTTTCTTTCCTCAGCGATTATAAACTCCGCAGGAGACTTGGATTTGAGAATGTCACAGTGTACATACGCAACGAGCACGTTGACACTAGATGCAACACTACATACAGAGAAATCACCGTTTCTTTAAGTGCCGTTCTGTATGGCACGATCTTTTTGATGCAACTTGCAGTTTATTCTTTGTACACGTGCAATTAAGATAACTATCGATTATTAAACATTTTTTATCAATGTAAAACATCAGCCATAAAGTTCACAGGTTCCACGTGAAAATGCAATAATTTAATTATATACCGTTCGTATTGTGTCAGTCGTAATCAATTTTTTGTACATTTCTCTCCACAGTTTCTTTTCCAATAATTACCTTGTCGGGCAGAAATAGAAACAAGAGGTGGTCATCGTGTGAAGATATTTCTGTTTCTATAACTTTTTCAAAACTGCAAAATACTCCGTGTATGACTTGTAGTGTTAAACGTTTCTTGGGAGTAATATGTTAAGCTCGTCGAAGGTTGAAAGATACAATGATTGGCAATAATTAATAAATAACACGAATGAATAGGAAGCCGAAAGAATGACTGGTCGCGACAGCATTCCAAATGTTGCACATTTGGAATGCATTTTATACGTTTCTCCATATCATATAGTTTCATTCTTGGTAAAGGATTATCGTCTGATTATCGACTTGCGGAGCAGTGTAAAGTTGTAATACAGTTGTAAGAATCATTAATAGTACGAAACAGAGTTTCAAACAGCCGAACGTTACGTGATCCAGATGAAAACAAGGACCAGAGTCGTTTGATATCTTCGTCGAACTCACAACCTAAACAACGGAACACAGACATACGACTCACATAGTAACTATACGTGAGACGCGTGCTAATACGACGACTTGTTATTAACAGACATGACCATTGATGAATTAGCTGTTACAGAAGTGTGTTCCATTTCTTCCCTAGCGTTCTTTGTCTCTTGTACTTAAGAGAGAGAACGAGCCAGACAAATTGTGCTAACGTTGCGGTTTATAATAATGGTCTTCTCGTGCGAAACGATTTAGTTGTGGTAGTCGTTACCCTAGCGACTTCACATTACTCGAGAGAGATTCACATTTTACCGCCCGCAGCCACATTCGAAATTACCCTGTGTTTTGATAAGGAGTTGTGCATGAGATCGTGTATACTAGATGGTCTGAATAAAATCATTTTTCTGGTTAGATGCTTTGTAAAGAAAAACTTTGTAAAGTTTTTCTTTTTTGTCTTATAAATTACAATTCAATGAATGCACGATTTCGATTACAAAGAGACTTTTTTCAGCATGCTTAGAAATTTGTTCAACTCTTATTCCTTTAGCACGACCGTTGCCTTTACTTTGTACTTGGACAATGTAAATAACAGAGCTTCCTGCTTTATGCGCAAAAAAGCAGTGCTAACTGGAGCTAATCCGTGTAGCGAATCGTCGGGTGCTCGCAATTCTTCCTGCGTATAGGGAGGCGCGGTCGGTGCCAATGCTAATATACAAAGCCGCTGAATCCAATGCCGCGCAGTGAAAATTCTTAGATTTAGATCACTACAGAGCCATCAAAATTGCTAATTTCATACAAGAAACACGACTGAGTCGCCGTATACCATTTCCCACAAAATCTATCCGCGGAAATATTTTTAAAATGGTTTTCATCATAGGTTTCTTTTTTCTATAATATTTCATTAATCAATCGTTAGTGACTTTTGTTGAAGTTATCAATGCTCGTTACATTTAGAATTTCGGTAATCAAGTATATGCACATGAATACTTTTTCATTGTTGGTAACTCTATGACATTGTTTCCTTAAAAATAATATAATTGCATGAAAAAATAATGTTTTCAATTATTTTATTAAGCGCATTATAAAATGGAAACAATATAAAGTATTGGTTTTCCGATCTCTTAAAACAGAATAAAGTTAACATAAGTTAAATAGACTATTTTGCATAAAAGAATAGTTATATTATATTAAATATACATTTTACTTAATGATTATTCGTTAGCATACTCATTTAGCATACTTAGCATTGTTGATCAACAAAATTATAAGTGCAGCGTGGATTCTTTTAACATGGTTCGACTAATATTCACCTCGGCCTCCGACAGATGGCAATGCACATGGCGATAATTGCCGCCTCTGTAACGACCCGGGTCGAACTCTTGTGGCCATTTTTTCGTCGACTTCGCAGTAAAGTGCATCAGTGCAAAACCCTTAACTGAAATTGTTTTCACCTCTGCCCATCAAACGGTCATTCCTCACGCCTTTGTTTCACGCTCGATCCACTTTTCTCGACCGATTGACGTCATAAATGGCACGTAATATGTGAAATTGAAAAATCGCGCGAAAATCGCGCCAGCCGCTGGCGTTTATTCTGAGAGAGAGCGGTATCGTCTCGCAGATGCGTAATAACGATTATTTTCGGGCGTCTCGGTTCGGCCCACACGATCCGAAACCATAATCCGCGCATCTGCCTGTAACAAAACAACACGCCCGATCTAGTTCCGCTGCTATTATCTCTCATAAAAATACAGGTACTCTTCGCCCGAAGACTTTTTACACTCAACCTATAAGTGTTTCTAATGCTTGCGTATCGTTCACACGTCTCAACTTCTTTTTTTGGACAGTTATAAATTTTTTCTTTCTTTCCAGGAGATAAGAAACCTTTTACTTTTTTACACGGAAAAAGTATGTTTTTCGTGGGAGGCTGGAAAGTACGCCAGCGTATGAAATTTTCATTAATCGCCGTTAAAATATTGTTATGGGCGTCGAGAAAAACTTATTCCGTAGCAGATGAAAAAGGCGCGGAATCGGTGCGAGCGATCTATTGGATTGCATGACCTCTGAGCGATGATGGCGTGTAGCCGTATCAACACGCGCACAACCGTAAATCAAGAGCGCTGTAAATGGTGACTTGCGGCAGCGCACGCGTTCTTTTCTTATATGTCCAAGAGTCGGACATTTTTAACAAAGCCACTCAAAAAATCACGACAAAATATTTCAATGATCTAATACCCAACTCAAGACTGGTGATGCATTATTCATCGCGCGATGATTGCATACACTCCGACAAATTTCAACACCCGAGACTTGTGGAAACGTAAAAATGACTCGCTGCTTAAATTAACTTCCCGAGCGTAGGCAAGTGGAATAATTGAGCCTGAAGAAAGTCGTTTTGCCGGGGCGTAAAAATTGTTATCCTGTTTTCTCCAAACTTTTAATAACCTTTCAAATTGGCTGAGAATCATTTTTAGAAAAAAAACAAAATTCATGTTAACTTACCTGTTAAAATTATTTGATGAACCGTCAATCTCATGTTGTCGTCATATGGATCAGTCACTTGAAGGCAGAATTCGGTTTTTGCATTTATCCTGAATAGTTAAGGTGGAATCGACCTCTGTCACGGTTGCTCTGAAACCCTCAGGCGTGGAACGTGCATGGTAAGTAAAGTGCAGGGAAATTAGTGGAAATCGCTCCCTGAAGGAAACGCCGCGAAGTAAATGGGAGACAGCCTGAAAGCGTGCTATTAGCGATTTTATGATTTCGGGCGATTGCAATTTTTGTCCCCAACGGCTACTATCCACTTCTAGTTGCAGCGTTTGACCATATTTCTTGTAAAATTCAAAGTCTAGATTGATATTCTCAGTAATTGAACAAAACGGTACGATAATGAAATGATTCATGAAAGCAGAGAGAAAATTTGTAACATTAATATCCATATGATTTTAAAATAATGTATAAATTGAAACTTTAATTTCGATCACAAATTAATATTTAATACTACGTTCGCGGATTAAATTTTTAATCTAAGGTAGTATAATGAACATTAATATTTAAAAAGATCAGTTATAATAAATATACAATTACTAGTATTGAATGTTGATTTTGCATAATAATTCAGCTGTGATTGGTCCGCAATGAGTTTAAGATAGTGTATCAAAATTTTAATCGATTGGTCTCCCGCTGAGAGAATGTGGTCCAGATATGTAATCTAGTATTGAACACGAGACCATATTTATTGGCAATTGTAATTTAGCTTGACGAATGAACAGCAAAGTTTTTTGTACCAATTGACAAAACTTTATCAATGGACAACGCTTTACTCGTCGAACGAGTTTAAGAGTAAAAGTTGCCGACCGTTTTTTTACGTCGTTAACTGTTCTCGCAAAATCATAAAAGGATCATTGAATTTCAAATCCAGAGTTAAAATGTATTAGTTCTCGAAAGCATCGTATTTATATATTTATAGAAGTTACAGGGATTGTGATAATTGAGGGGTTTTCGAGTTTTAGCGTGAGAAAAGTAGAACGATGTTCTGGGAAGGTATCTGAGCCGAAATTCATGCCTTAAAGGCCGGTCAGGTATTGCTGAGTCGGCCCTCTGTTTGTCGCTATTAACACCACAAATTGCACCAAACAATCAATTAGTCGCTATTAAGGCGTCCGAATGCTGTCGTTTTTGCATAACCGCTTGGAGTGACAGAAATCGTTTCATCCTTGATGCTGGTGATGATCATCTGCAACAAGCTTCACATTTACTACGTTCTACAAGAATTCTGTTCGCTTCAAAACATAATGACCGTACAACCAATTTTTCAACTATTTTTATCTTAAACATAATATTTATGATCAACATTTTATTAAAGCTTTTTTATGAACTTCTAATCAATGGTATCTATGTTATTTATGTTTAACAAGTTTGTTGAAAAATTGGTTTAAATTATAGAACCTACAAAAAATTATACTACTAAATCTTGTATATATTAGTACACACATTGAACCGAAAATGCGATCACGTAACGTATCCGAAGCATTGAATAATAGACAACCTGTTTTCTTGTGCAAGCTATTCATATTAAACGAAATTTTTTAGACTAGTTTTTATGTTACGTTAAAAATATTATTATCACCACTTTACCGAAACAAAATTTTTAGATGTAACATTAATTATATAAAAAATGAAGTTTTGTAAATTTCTTTCCTCGATGTGGGTATCTATATAATTTTAAACATTTATTTTACACGATTCCATTTTAGAACTGGCTGCTACGAAACTATGTAAATAATATTCAGTATAGTATATGGTAATCTTCTTTGGTATGAAAAATCATGGTAATAAAAAAGTTTAGAGTGAAATAGAGATAGAGCCTAATAGAAATAATTCTTCTATACATATAAACATATATAATTTATTTTCATATAATTATATATAGAGACGTAAAAAATGTTAACTTATTATTTTCTTTTTAATTCTTATCAATAATTGTTA
>JABFQD010000105.1:0-39043 GCA_022817045.1 Psix sp. ZL-2020
TTCAGTTTTTATTTATTTGTTTGTTTTGAAAAAGTTTACTACTCTTTTTTAGCTCTAAACATGTTTTTGATAACAATTTTACATTCTGTGCTTTTAGTGGTATCCTTTTTCAAAAAATTGACGTTTTCAATTGTAATGTTTTTATTTTTTCAGAAGATGTAATTTTTTTATGCTCTGATGTTTTTTTATTTTTAACGAATACTGTATAAAACGTTTTTAAATACTTGCACATCGCATATTATAACACGAACATAAATGTGAATTCATTTCAGTACATACTTTTTATAAAATTATATAAAACACAAACATCAATTTGTTACATTATATATATTTTTATACGAATCTGTTAAATTCAATTGAATTATTCTATTTTGCATAAATGTAATTATTTTCATGATTAACAGCGAAAATATAATATACAAAACAAACAAGCAGCAGTACGAAGCAACAAAATAAATGATCGCTTTTGCAAAAATACTGAAATCATAATTATTAATATATTTCTATTAAAACACGAGTGATAACCTTTTCCATTATCATAATACAATTTTTTTATTTCCCCCGTAACTTTTTCTTAGCAAATCAAACATTATATATTTATTTTTAATTACAGTTCTCAGCGAGCGTGTAATTTTATTCATAGTATAATTATTTGATTATAAATTCATAAGTTTCCCACACGCTTTTCCGCCATTACACTTTCGTGTTCCGTCATCATAACGTTACGATTATACTCATATCCATAATTCACGTAAATAAATGACTAGTCGTAACACGTCGAACACGGCAACACGTACTGTAAAACATAAAAAACGCTTGAAATTGCACGATAAAAAATCGCTTGAGCACGTACATTTTCATAAAATGTGATTAACAAATATTTATCCAATTTATATCGCCTCGTGATTTGATTATTTCTGCATTTTATTACAACTGTTTTGTCATTGATTTACTACCGTTGAAACCACGCGAAAGACCTCCGCATTGATCTGATTACCTGTCTCGAGAGAGCGGATGACATGCTGGGCCTGAGATGTAATTTATGATGCGAAGGTGTATTCGACATGGTGGTAACCGATTTCTCCGTGAAACCTGTCGAATCTGCGCATAAACTCCCTCCCTTGCCTAATCTTTGGTTTAGTCGAGCTTAATATTCGAGCGTTTGCTTAATTAAGATTCGCTAATGCCTCGAGTTAATTCAAACAAGAAGTTATTACATGAAATCGACTCAAAACCAATGTCTTTCATTAACGCTCCGTCGAATTGAATATTGACATCAAACACGAGACATCCATTCAATCATGTGATATGTAAAAAGTGTACCTAATATACTAATTGTGTGTTCAGTCGGCTTATACTAACAGCGAATTCATGTAATTATGAATTAAAACTACACTGCTGTTAATTATATTTTTTGAATAAACACACTTGTATACTTGTAATAATTAGTGTTTTATTTATTAAGTTACGTTAAAATACATTAAAGTAATTTTTACCATTACAATCGACGTACTAATGTTCGATATTCATGAATTACGTATGCAAATTAAAATTGTGTTTAATAGTGCTCTTTTTCTACTGCTTCAATTTTCTATTTTCAGTTGTTTAATTATTTGAGAAAAAAACATTTACTTATGAACATGGAAAAGGAGAAATTTCATCATTTTAATTGTTATTGCATTTTATTTTATTCAACGTCAGTTTAGCGTATTAACATAGTAGATCATACTTTCCATAAATATAGACGATAAATATGCTAATAAATATAAATTAAAACAGTATTATAATTGTAAAATATTAAATAAAGACGTTGTATACATTTTTCGTTACTTTTTTATCGCGAAATACAGGAATGTCTGTCAGTGCTTGAGCAAAACTTGTGGCCATTCATCAGATTCTTTGTACAAATGGAGTGAAAACCCGAATAGTCTTTACCTAAAGTTTTACGGAGTGAAAAGAGCCAAATTTAAGAGACGCGTTCATCATCGGTTGAGAAATGCCACTGAAAAGGATGAGCATAGTATTGATCCGCGCGGTCTTTCTTTTTTGCCAGTCTGTCTCTGTCGGTTGCGGGAAATCGAATAATTACAAGTCCGACAAATCATAAAATGCGATTCAAAAAGAAAAACATGAATCGGACAAAGAAGAAAAAGTTATGTGACGTGGGAACATGAGGTGTGACAAGGAGTATTCAATTTTCGCGCTAATCGGCGCTCTGAAAATGACGAGCGGCATTAACGGACGCGACCAAGGTGAACTACTTTCTCGAACCCGGCGGTTAATAAAAGCAACAGCGAGTTCTTATGCAGCACGTCATTTCTTTTTGCACGACCATGTACTGCCGCTGGGCATTGACGTGAATTATTGCCGGCCGATTCAAGTGTCTAATCTTCAATGCACTTGACTCGCGAAAAACCGCGTCATCCATTACACCTCATCGAGTTACGATTATTTCTTATACATTTTTGTTCCGTCAAGTTTTTACAAATGCAAAGACAAATTATTGTTGCGGGAAGTATTCACAACAGTTTATATTTTTGTGCACTTGAAAATCATGCGCAGTGACATTATTTCACCATTCGTGCGTGCGAAAAACGTCATTTGTCACATAGACAAATCTATTTATAAAATAGACATAAAGAGAAAGAGGAAAAAAGTATTGTTTCCCTCTCTAGAAGCATATTAATTCAATATTTGTATAGTGTATAGTACATATCATTTTGAACATTACAGTAATATATGCTGTGCGAGTTCACTGGTAAACGAAATTAAACATTCTTAAAATGTTATTGCACATTTTTATTACGATTATATAGTTGATATTAAACTTGGTTTATGAAAATTTGAAAATAAACTTTTTCTCTCAAAAATTGAATATTGACTATTTTTTACTTGGCTTGATAGTTTTTTGGTAAGTGATTGTGGTTTGTTTTCAGTTTATGTAATTTCTATAAAATCAAAAGGGTTGAAATATTGATTAGGAATATTTTTATATATGAATTGTTTTTAGTTTTTTATATATTTGGTTTTGTTTGTTTATTATATAATAATTAGTTGATATATTATTCTCTTGTGACATGATTATAATTTACAGGTTATGTTAATTAACCTGTTACGTTAGTATAGTACATCACATATCATAAACATAAATTTGTATATTGTTTTATTGTTAAATCATAAAAGAATGAAACACAAATACGTAAAAAATGCTAAAAACTATTCGCAACTTCTCATTCATAACTCATACGTAAACAATTTACAAAATCATGATCATAATCTTAAAGTTGATCAAATCAATGTTTTAAAATTTATTTGATATTTAGAGGCAACATTTGTACTATTGAAACAAAAATTTATGAATTTGTTTGGAAATTTTAGCTATTTAGTTTTTGAGGAATTTGAAAGTTTCTATAAAATACTGTGTAGATGAAAATAATATGGCCAATGTCGATGTCATTCTAAAAATGCATCAACTCACGATTACATTAATTAATTGCTAGTGCTGTGCAATCACATGTGAAAATGAAACAATAAAATTTAATTATCTTGAAAAATTCTGGGAATATTCATAAATGGTTGTTTTAACAATACAATCATTCTTATCGAATTTCAAATAAATTCGAAACACCATATTATTGAACGAATTTAATTAGAAATATAAATATATATACATAAAATACTTAAGAAAATAATTAATTGAATAATTAGTATTAATTTTTGGATTAAAATAATATTTTCCTCAAATATGCATGTTAAAAGTTGGTTAAGAAACTAAAACGAGCGAAACATTTTCAATGCAGTAAAAACGCTTTATTTTTTCATTCGTAACTTTTTTATCTATCTGCATTTGCAAATGAAAAATGTGTGAAAATACGAACATTTAATCAGTTTCGACGTTTATGGCAATAAAACATTGTTAATTATTCAATTTTCGAAATAATTAACAGTGTAATACATTAAATTAATTGTTGCAGTAAAATAAAAGACATATTTTTGTTTTTACTTTCCAAATTATTATTTTTATATTTAATCACTAGTTGCTAACAACGTTTATACAATGTCACTCGTCGATGAATATAATTTGTGCATTAGCTTGTGTTATTACTTTAGTTGAAATAATTATAACCATTCTGTAATGAAAACAAGTCAATAGCACACATTATTTATTCAAAAAGTATTGAAGTATTTATTTTTTATTCAACATTTTTAATCTTTTTCGATAATTTTACATTCAAAACTGGGTGACGTGGAAGTGTGTTTTGAAAACACGAGATATTCATTTTAAATGCTGACATTTCAAAATAATACACTTTTACATAAATCATAATTTGACATTGTCTTGTTAAAAAGAGAAGAGAGGTATTCCGTTTTAATTTCAACTCTATATAAATGTAAATTCATATACTTTTTGTTTAAAATATACAGTGATGTACTTTTTAGAGAAATTACACGGAGGTAGATAGCAAAATGCAGTAATTATAAAGTAGATAAAAAATGCATGTACTTTAGTCGGATTTTAACAAAATATCATTTCCGGTGTAGCAGCGGAAAAATCATGGTACAGCACTGTAGTATTCGCTAGTAAAAAACGTAAGCGGTTACGTAAACGTTACGGTTACTTCTATAATTCTTTTTCTGTTGGTATAATGACCACTGCGAATTAAACTAAAAAACATCTTAATTTTTAATTTTAACTTTTACTCCGTACGTAAATATCCAGTTTGTCAATTAGATCAATTAATTATTACCCAGAAGAAATATTAAACATGTTTCGCAATTATTTTTAGCTAGCGTTAAAAGTATTTGAACTACGTTAAAATACGCGTGCAATAAATTTTAAATTGATCACAAAATTACAGAACTAAAAATAAAAAAGTTAAGCTCAGCAAAACATATTCAAAATATACGACAAATAATAACTGGATTCTTTTTATTTATCTATTAATATCATCTTATTGTTTGTGTCATATTATATATAAACATTGCATAGACTTTTTTGAATTTAAATATACCTTCTTTTCAACAAATGACTTTTAATTTTCCATGATTGTAGATGCATTTATTATTTTGTCATCACAGCATATATCCCAATTAGTCTGTCCCAGTAGAATCTTCTGTCTTTACACATAAAGAATCGCATATGTCATTCAGAACAAACTTTTGTGTCAGAAAGAATCCGGTTGGTATAAAATATTATCCGATTTTGTCTTTTATTTCGATCGCATTTAAATTAATAAAGTTATTCTTTGCAGTAAACTGTTTCAATGAATATCATACTTTCAAATGAAATGCTGCTAAATATAAACTTTCTATTAACAATAATTTTACAACTTTTGTACGTCTATGTTGTTTATTGTATTAATCATCAGCGAAATAAGTTGTGGGTAGTTAGAATATAATGTTTTTTTAAACAAAGGTATTCAATTAGTTTCTTTGTAATTATCGAATACCATGGTACTATAGAAAAAATAATTTGTAGTAACAGCTTTCAATTAAGGTTGGAGCAAGCGGATCGATGACGTAACTTGTTAGATAGGAGGTGTGTGCTTTGCTTTGAGCGTAGGAACAAAAGATATATATGTGGCTGTGACATGTTTAGCAACATTTTTTTGTAGCGGGCGCGAGCCAAAAGAAACGTCGACTGGCATTGCCGATGCTGTAACTTTTTGTTCGCGCGAGCAGTCGGCAAAGCAATTTCCTCTTTTCATCTTGGAAAATGTTTTCTTGTTCCGCAACGGCAGACACAAAACCATAAAGCAACAAAAGCACGCATATTCCAATGAATTATTCGCGTAAATCGTAAGATGAGAATGGAAAAATGTAAAATAGGTCGAGCACCGATAGATTTACATAGAGCATCATACTCGCTATCGATTCTCTCGTAAGACAGCTATACTACCAGAAAACACAACAAAATCACAAAGTTTTATAAACCAAAAAGACATTACCATCGGCTTTTCTTTTAAGAATTTCAACTGAAATAATTATATAAACAAAGCGAATACTGCAATTTGCAAAATAATGAAACTTCCATTAAATCAGTATATATTATTATTCAATGTAATTATGACTGTCAATTAAAGAAGTATCGTTTAATGAAGAATTGATTCGTTTAATGTATAGAGAATAATGTATTATGATTGTTGGAAATGTTAGAAAAGTAAAAGTAAGTTTTTTGTATCAAAAAGAATCTATACATGTATGTATGAAAAACTCTTCGAACGTCGCATGACAAATGTGGACTTTCATGAAACTCGGCTGGAAATATGAAGTGGTGACAAATGTAGATTACAAAATCATTATTTACTCTCGTGAATAATGCATTCGATTACATTAATGCGCGTTTTCTTATCGCTATAAACATACACCGGCGATGAAAAGCCGAGTCTTGCAGCGCGGCTCGTGTTTAATCCCACTACAAGTTTTTCTTGTTTGATACAAGATTTAATTGACTTTAATGCCGTTTGTTTAATGCGACGCCATTCACCATACAGAATCTTGCATTATTGAATGACAGCTTGTCGTCTTCGATTTCAAATATCATCCGCAGAAACATATATTTTAACAACTAAATACACGACCGCAAACTCGTCATATCTTTCAGTGGGAAAACAGCAATAAGATGGACATTTTTAATAATAATAAAAAAAAGTCAAATTCGACGGCAGGTTATATTTTGAAAATTCAATACTATTAAATAGTTGAATGAAATGCAAAATCGATAAAATAAATATTTTATACAGTTACGTAATAATGATTCCAACGTTTTATATTTTGTGTTCAAATTGTTGCGTATTGCACGAAGGAAATATTCAAATTGCACAATTTATTGCAAATTTAAATTATTCTAATTTAAAGATTTTCATCCGATCATTTTATACGCGCCAATAATCATGTTTAAATTAATAGGACGATATTTTCACTTGTTATTTTAATGACGAATTCATAAATAACTATTCATTCCTTTTGTCAATGTAAAATCCAATTTTACAATATCAATGTCGAATTTATTCAATTTTGGAATTGACTCACATCCTACAGATAATAGTTATCGAAAACCGATATTTGAGTGGCTATGGAAATGAAAATTAATTCATCACTCGAAAATTAGCAACAAGTAACAAAACAAATTCGCTCGCTCCATTTTTTGAAATGTTCAATCATCATTTCACGCTTTATAATCACAATATAGAACTACGCGAATGACCTAAGAAACGCCGATAACTGTTCAAGTTGAAAATGCTCTAACGTTGACAGATTTGCAACTGAACTGCCAATTGTTTCAACTTAAATGTACCGAAACTGAGAATTTTTCTATCCCAGTAAATGAGGATAAAGCTCGGCTAAAACAATGACAAAGATAATGAGTATTTTGTGAAGCCTTAATTGGGGTCAAAAAAGGTGCATTGTTGGAATGATGAATTGATTAAAACGTCAATTCGGTAGCGTTGTTTATATAACTGTTGGACAGAACGACACAACAAGCTTTCGCGTTGCTTCGCGATTAAGATGCTTCTCGGGCTAATAAATTGTCTACCGCTATGAATGCCGGCTGTCGCCATTGTGAATGTCTCACGGACATTGGGACATTATTCTACGCACGAAGACATGAAATTCTCCACTCATTTATGCCGAGGATGACAGTTATAGAAGCAGAGAGTTGCCGCTTACAGATTCAAAATGGTAGCGAAAAATAGCATTGTTTGACCAAACCGAACAAACGACTTTACGACCTGCGGATGGTTGCTTTTTTCTCCCTCGTTCGAACAGGCTTTCTTTTTTCATTCCATTGTGAATCACATAAAGTATCATTTCGTAATACATTACGTATATTTCTTCTCTTCATGGTCGAGGGAAAAAGTGCGCACAAATTAGCGCTCGAAGTAAATTGTAGATATGACGGAGTGAAATAGTAATTGAATGATATTTCTGCCTCGAAATAATCATGTTTGTCGCGCTTTTTTCTTCGCAATATTTCATTGTGATGAAAAGCGCGTTATTGTGTTTACCTTGATATGCAAATGCCAACGTCATTTCTGTTCATTTCCGTCGAGCTGTTCGAATAAAAGTAATTCGCTGTCAAGTTAATTTCTTTTTTCCTAAATATCATACACGTCGGCTTTCGGTGCAACCGCTCTTTTCATCCCGCGATAAATGTATTCGTCAGCGAATAAGCGGTCTGCATTTTTGTACTATAAATTTATCCGCCGCGCAAAAAGGACTAACAAAAGTGCGACGTGCGTCTCCTGATTTTTTCCAATTACGCGTTCAATTAATCACTTCCTTTTTACGCGCGGAGAAAATCCAATCGAAATACATATTTTGTTCGCGTCATCGTAAATTCTCTCTCTCTCTCTCTCTCTCTCTCTCTCTCTGTCCCTCGCGAGAAGAAAACACTGGCGTGGACACTTGGATCAGCGTCATTTATATGATAATATTTCGGGTTTTGAATCGAACTTTTACTTGTCGCAGTTCATTTGGAAATCCGTCATCCAGCAGTTTATTTTGAAAGGCGATTGAATACACTTTTTATGGGCGATGGAGAAAAAACAATTTGCCTGCAGGTGTGTGTTTACATCCAATTTGAGCGATGGATGTCGATGCAAAAAAGGGGCCGTGTAATTTTACGTGACGCATTAATTATATTATATCATCTTCGCGGCCGGGCTCGTGAAAGTGGATGTTAATAGTCCCCGACTGAAAGACTAATGATGCGGTTTAAATGCAACATCTTGTGTGTTTTCACGGCGAGTTCGCGTCTTTACGCAAATTACGACTGTCAACGTTTCGCAAAATAAGTTATTAGGGTCGTTAAACCAGCGCCATCTACGTTTCGGACTTCCTTCGTTACGATTGAACAATGGCTAATTTTAACCTATCGGAATGGCGCCAATAAGAATAATGAATATTACAGATGGGATGAATTATTCATGGGCTAGTAAATTGTAGTATGAAAAAAAGAACAGTAATTTGTCTACACTCAGAAATCGAGTGCAAAAAATGAAAAAAAAAAAAAAAAAAACGGAATTCCAAGTTTTTATCTAACACACTTACGCTTGTACACGGTTATCGCGCTGAAATTGTACGAGATCGAAATTGAAATAGCTGATAATCATTGGACTTGCAAATGACATCAATCGCGATGAATTATTCGCGAAAAGTGTGTCGTACGAAGTCGTTCGTCTGAAATTTGTATAACCAAACTTAATAACTGTGAACGCTTACGTTTATTACTATTCGGCGATTAGCGCTGCTTTTTATAGGTCACATTTGATAAAGTTTTGTACGACATAATTAAATTATACACTTGAGATAAGAGTTTATCGACATTTCATCATTTCACGCAGATTAGATGCTCGAAATAGGACAAAAATCAATCCCGCGGGTTGGATTGAATCAAGCTGCGGAGAAGTTTGCGCGCTTCTATTAAAAAGTTGGCGCAAAAATGGCTCCAATTTGAAAAAACTTTGACGCAACAAAATCTTCAATCTAAAGTGTATTTGCATTTGGAAATATGCACATGAAATAATAAAATGTTCATATAAATTTCAATATGCAAATTGGGGGATAAAAAAGTATTGCTTTTTTGGCTCTTTTTCTCTTCTATGTAAATGAACCGAACAAACATAATTAACAGAGTTGTCAGATTGTTTGAAAGGTCACGAGAAAAAGTACGCCCGCAGAGAAATTTATTTGGCCGCGCGCGTTAATTTATGGCGATCTTGTTATCGTCGGCGAAAAACCGCGCTACGTCGTGTTTTCGTATTGAGTCGTGTTAACAAGGTTACGTTTATAGAGATAAACTTATCGTTCGCGGCGAAAAGCAGCGCTATTTTTCGCGATTTTTCGTCGCGTTGATATACTGCGTTTTTTCGTCGATCCGGCCACAATTTACGATTATTGCCGTCATAAAATCGTGTTTATAACTTGCCAATATTTTACGATCACAATCATTGTATTATAATTTATTTTTACGATCGTGGTAAATAGTTTTAGCGTGTAATTTCCAGCCCCGAGAATTTGGTACTTTTAAATGAGCTATGAAAATTGAACGACATTGGAAGAATTTTCCGAGATCGCTTTCACGGATTTGTCAAATCACATTTCGTTTCGCGCATTCTCCATTCTCATGCCAAATTATCCGCCGACCAAATTACGACTTGCGACGTTGCCGTTTGTTTATTTGCCGATTATACTTTTTTATACTAATGTTTGTTCGTGGATTAAGAAAAAGCGCTTTTTCTTCTCCGAGTTAATCTTTATCCGAAAACGTTTTTCTGTAATCGAACAAAATCCTCAGCGAGGTCCAAAAGAAAGTATATTGTTTGTCCTGGCATTTTCAACGTGGCTCTGCCTTTTAGCTTGAATGGAATCCTTTGTACAAGCAGAGTCGATGAAAATGAGCGCCGGAATTTCACCGAAGTGTAATGTCAATTGAACATTTCCTTTCTTTCGACCAATAACTCCGAAGGGAAGAAATGAAAAATGTTTTCACTGAAAAATAGGATCCTGGGTATATCAAAAACGAACGTTTTTTGTTATAACCTGATGTTTCACTTGCATTCTCATTTTATAGGACGTTTTTTATTTCATTATAAAAACATCATTTCTAAATTCGACAGATCTTTTGAATATTTAATGATTCGTCAAATCATATA
This sequence comes from Psix sp. ZL-2020, assembly GCA_022817045.1. Classification (NCBI taxonomy): domain Eukaryota; kingdom Metazoa; phylum Arthropoda; class Insecta; order Hymenoptera; family Scelionidae; genus Psix; species Psix sp. ZL-2020. The sequence goes on from JABFQD010000105.1 coordinate 10,659, forward strand.
CACAATTGATTTCACAATTGTCGCAACTATTATTTTTATTCATCATAATATTCACATAAACTTGTAATAATTTATCAAATAATAACGTAATTAATTGTACACATTAAAAACAGTTATGTATACTCATGCAAATTATTTGATTTGTTTAATATTAGAAATGTTCATATCGAGAAGTTATTTCTGTCTCTTTTTTTCGTTTCAACATAAAATAAAATTTCATTAAAAGTGATGAAATAAAATGTGGAATTCAATGGAAATACTGAAGCATCTACAAACTGATGGATAATATCTCATACATTTTTTAAAAGTAACTTATAATATAAGCTTCGTTAACATACGTATACGATATTTTTAAAACAGATAAAGAACGATGTTTTGTGACTAATGGCAAAAGCATAATGAAAGTCTGATGAAACGCGCGGTTTATATGAAGCCGTTCATCAATAATGGTTAATTTTGACGAATCATGATGAATAATTCGGCAAATGCGGACACTTCGTCACGTTTATTATTTCTTCCTCGAGCTTTTATTGACGTTGATTAATAATCACTTCGAAATTGGACCACATTAATTATTTTTTCCCTCGATGTAAGGCATTTTTTCACCCTCGATGTACTAAAAACAATTATATCATTATGCTCTTATCCAATATTTACATTTAAAGTAACTCCAGATGATTTAAATATCAAGATTACAAGATTTAACATTTTTATCTCTCTCGCACGAACAAATTACTCGTAACGTTATCTTGTTCTAGTACTAAATCTTTGTCTTTCATCCTTAATTTAAGAGGATTCGTTACGTAGTCAAGTTCTGGAATCGCGAACAATGTTTTTTCGGGTAGGATATCAGTGAACCACGGCTGTTCAAGATGGCGGCCATCGACCACTTTCTTTTCGTTTCTTTTTCTCTCTTTGCTCTGTCTTGCTTGATGGTCGTGTTTTAAAACTGCCAAGCATGTGTTTTATGCGTTCAATGATATATCGCATAGACGAAGCCACCGATTTTCGTCGGTTTTCCGGGACTTGATTGCAAGCCATTGGCTAACTTATCGTCCCTGTAAATTTGATCTTCGGGTAGCTTTGGCTTTATTCAATATTCAGAATTAATTGACCCGATGAGCTTTGCGATTATACACCTATAAAAATAAACGAACCGCGTCTTTGAAATATTGTCGCATTTGCAATTCTAAAAGTTAGGCTAAATTTGTTGAACACATAATCATGCACATAAATGCATCCACCGTTTTGTAATCTTTATTTAAATTATTTTTTTCTTACATTTCTTATTTTATCTTACTTTTAACTCAAACAAATATTTAATTATTCGATCTTATATATCTTTTTATTAACGAGTATAAGTAAACATTAATTAAAATAATAAGAAATAAAATATTTTAATGATACATACTTGTTGTATGAGAAAGACAAAAAAGCATTGAAACTATCAGTAGAAGAGAGAACAAAAGTGAAATTTCAAACTTAAATTGTAATCAATTCAAGTGAATAAATATTTATTTAAAGGAAACATATTTTTGAACAAAATAATGACAAATGAAGACGTTTAGAAAATTGTGGTGTTATTTATGACTGTTCTATCAAAATGTTATTACACGTTGCGGACAAATTAGAAATATTTTCTCAAACTGCCGAGCTTGTTTTTTCGTTTCAAACAATATCTTGATCGGCGATTGAATAAAACAAACGAAGTTTAATGCGAAACAATGTATGAGCGGATACAGCGCGAATGTTTTGCTTGGTTGCCAAACACCTATATTTGAATCGCGTTAATGCGACGCGCGTTTGCGAGCTTCTGTCACACGCTTTAACTGTGGCGGCGTTGCTAAAACAAGGACGGAAGAAGCGCGCACGCTTGCGCTGGACAAAGACCCGCACTCCCTCGGACGCGTCCGCTAGCCCGTCTACGTTCTACGTGAGTGCATCCAAGCACGAGTGCACACTCGGAAATGCCTCGTCTCTGTAATTGCCTCGTCTCTTCTATCCTCGTTTTGGTTCGTGCCTCGGTGCGAAACACGATCCAAATACAGTTTCTCTCTCTCTATCATTTACCAGGTTATCTTTCTCGGATTCTTCTATCAGTTCTTTCGTCTGTCTTCATTTTTGTCTCTTCCCGTGAGATAAAATGCTCTCATAATAATTTAATACTTGTATTTCAAACGCCAAAAATCTGTCTGTAAAAACAAACATGATTTACACAATTTCAATAAATCATTTTTAAGTTACAAACAAGTTCATACTAGTTATTACTTTTAGTTCATAATTAAATATAATTAGTTACAAAAAATAAACGTGAAACTGTTACTTATACTTTCTTAAAGTATAAGTTCTGTTACTATACTTTATTAAAAACAAATTCCGTTTAATTAATCCTTAATTTCCTCCAAATTCGATATGCGAACGTTAAACGAAGAATAAATTATGTGCAGCATACATGAAATAACGATTGCTTTTGATGAATGTTGTTCCTCCAGAAAATATGGCATGAGAGAATATTTTTTATCCTGAAGTCAGTTATGTGAATTTCAAATAAGCAGAGTTCAGTGATTTCATTTATTTCGCTATTGTAGAACTAAACCATTTCATTTTTGAAATTGAAATAAAAACTGTTTATTTGAAAAATAGATATTGAAACAGCTAAATGATAAACTCATCGTATTTTATACAGTCCAAAATGTTTACGACTGCATTATGCTCGTAATTTTGAGTCGAAAATGTACACTACTTACCATAGCGAATGGAATTACACTTTTCATATCGAATTACACTTTACACCATATAATTTAACTTACTAATAGCTTTCATTAGATATCGTAATATTTCGCATATACTTTCACGCTTTTTGTACTATATCATCTAATCGATTAAATGCTTAGTTGTGAAAACTAATTAGTTATCGAGTGAAAAAAATTTGTGTAAAAAATGTGTACTCCAAGAGGTTAATTAGTATTAATAAATTCTAACTCGAAGCGTACAACAAAGCTATTATGACGATAATACGATTGATGTTAAATAGAACAAACTCGATTGCAAATTAACAACTTTATTTTCCCGGCGCTATTACGTAACATTAACTCGATTCTCAGTAGAAAATGTTCCGCACTCGCGTTGCGCACGTAAATACCAAATCGATCTCGCTATTCATCATCTCCACGAACCTAATTAAGCGATATAAAAATCAATCCTAAATCAGATATTCGTTATATTTCAGGAACGCCTGGCATGTATAAATAAAAATGCCGATCAATATACTTCGCGTTGCTGTTCGCGTGTGTTAGCATCTAAACAAATGTCATTTGATTCCTGATTCAACATTTGAACTTCACACCTAATCTGTTTTCTCTTTTCTTGTTATTTTCCCATATCAAACACCACCGCCAATTTTTCATCCCTTTATTGACTTATAGACACATATATGTTACAACTCCATATATAGAAACGACAAGTTCAGCTTTATTCAATACAATACAATTTTACATTCTTCAAAATAACTGCAGTAAAGTAAGTTTTTTTTGCACATTTGAAATTCAAAATTGCGCAGTAGAATTCGGAAAATGTGTCAACTTCTTGCAGCGATCATTAATTATGTTTGTGTGTGTGTGATCAATTACATGAGATGTACTTTTTGTTTTTATGGAAACAACATTGTAACCTTAATTAATTAATGATGAAAAAGTTAGTACGTGTTATCGCTAATTATTTGCATTTTTTCTTATTTCAGGTAAGCCCCTTTAAGCCGTTTATAGTTAAATCAAAGTACAACGCCGGATAGCGTAAGTCAGAATAGCACTTTGTTTAATAAAATTTCTTTTTCACAGACTTCCTCAAGTACACTACGCTTTCGAGCGTCTTATGTAAATGAAACCGTCTTGGTTATGCAATCAATTTTTGTACGTTTTTTTTAACTCCAAACAATATTTATTTTCCAACCAGAAACAGGCTGCTCTTAACTAACGTAAAATCGGGTACAAATATAAAACGTGGAAAGCAATTCGACTGTAAAAAGTTGTGAATTAGTTATGGCTGTTCTTCTTTCAGAATGTGATTACAATTATAAAGAGAGCGTTAAACTATGAAATCGGACAAAGAGCGCGAACGTAGCATTGTTTTGAGATCGTAAAAAGTCGGAAGGGAAGTCAGTTCACCAGGCATATACCGTTACAAAGAACGTCTTTATGAAAAAAACCGCGATACGAATCAACGATGGAAATATTACCGGTTACGTTTTAATAACGATCGCTTTTTGAGTCTTATCGTGACAAATATGAGCACCTTTATTTTCACCCGACCCTATACGTATATGCCAGTATGCGACATCTCTTCTTTTCACAAAGCTGCTTTTTGACTCAAAAGCAAACATTTCCCGGCATATTAAATAAGAGGAAAACATTTTTTATCAAACGAAAATTTTATTTCCATTTCACGGAATGAAAAACAATTTCGTGAAACATGTTTGAATGGAAAGAAAAGAAGTGTTTCCGTTATATTTCCAATATACGTAGCTTGCGATTATTTTTTAAAGGAATATTCATTTTCATTATGCAAATATTGAATTTTAATTATACCTTGCAATTTATTCGGCATTTTAATGCACGCGGTTTTCTTTTTTTAATCAGATTATTGTGTTTTTATTTGTTTTCCCAAACGGCGAATAAACGTTTGATTATTTATTCGACAGAATAAATTGAGTCAATCATAAATAATGTTGGCAGGAAGAGCTTCGAAAGGGGCCAGAAGAGGGGGGGAGGAAAAATAAAGCCCAGGTTTAGTATTGAAATTCGTTACTTCATTTGACGTATTAATATTACAGGCTGACAGGTGGATATGTTTTTGCCACTACATCTATAAAGTGGGTGTATAAATTTCACTTGCGGGTTTCACGCTTTTCAAAATGGCGGACTTATTCTCATCTCTCGCTCGGCGTCTCTGGCGGTCGATCGATAACGCGTTCATCGTTTCCATCGTCACTCTCTGTATGCCCCATGAGACACCAAATAACTTCGTACGACTTCCAAAATTCAACTTTATTTAGCCCTTCCAAATGTACGCGTCGTTTATTGATTTTCTCATCAATTTTCATCAAAATTCATCGTGCAGATGAAAGAAAAAAAGTCGTTCCAATTTCATTATTAACAGTCAGTCGGCTTAAGAACATTTTTGTGACAAAATTGATTCACAAAAAATGGTTTAATTTGATGCTATTGAAATGACGTAGTTCGTTGATGAAATTTCGACAGAAAATTGTATGAAACTAGTTGATAAATGTTTCCAATCAAACAACCAAGTTCTACACTTCGTTAGATGATTCTTTCTATCGGATTTTTACTTTTTTTTTTATTTCGTTTAAGGTGTTTGGTTCACTTTTATTTCGCTCACTTTTCGGCTTTTGTGGTTGCGTTGATGCGAGCTTGAAAATGTTAGGCAATCGGAGATAAGTATTGGAGTTGCCAAGTCGGGATGAAGTGGATGATGATAGAGCCGGGAAATTATAGCGAGAGACATCATGTTGCGATTCGTGAGAAGCGCTGCGAGAAAATTTATTGGTTCTCTCTCCACGAGAGGAAACGCGAAATAAATTATCGGATCGAACAGCCAAGACAGAAAGAGATACTGAAACCATTTTTCTCCGAGACGAGGATTTCGTATTTAGGAAAGAAATTTGTCCGTAATCCATAGAGAGAATTATTTAAATGCGTGTTTCTCATCATCAATTATGAAATTGGGTTTTCACTTTCAATCAAACAATTAACTTGATCGTAAATCTGCGCTCAGTTAGTCGCACTAAATATGACGAATAAAGAAACAGAGAAAGGGGAATTGTGTTTATTAAGCTTTTGCAAGTAATACAATTATTCGTTCATTTAATTTGCTACAATTTATCTATGCATTCCGATTTGTATTAATATTTGTTGAAGCGAATCGAGCGCATGTTTATATTCGAAAAATCGAATAAATGAGGAAGCAATTAAATATTTCATATGGAAAGGAATGATAAATTGATTTACAGATACATTAAATAACATAATAAATAAATATTAGTATCTCTATATAAATAATAAATACTAATATATTTTTCATTAAGATTAATCAATCAATTTATTACAGTTTAATAAATAGACTGAGAACAAGTTTATTATAAAAACTGTTAAGAGATTTGTGATAAAAATATTTTACAGTAAACTAGAGTACAAACTAAAGTCATTTATTAGCGCAATTTCATTTTACTGAATTTTAATATAAATCATTGTCATATTTTTTTTATTTCGATAATAAAAAAACTGTACAAAATAAAGTATATATATACAATTTATTGCTGACTCTAGAAAAAAATGATGTATTTTGTGGTTTCACTGACTTAACATTTGCGTTTGTATGTAGAAAAGCAATAATAGTCTTAGAAGACAATTCATGTATTCTGCAATGAATTGAACGTACGCAGAATGACAATAATTAACATAGTGTACACATAAGTTTTACAGTGAAACAGGCGTACTTGAGTCGTATATTTTCCTCAATTACGTCGAAAGAAAAACGATGCGCTTGGTGCATTTGAGTCCTCAATTGTGAGTTAAATTGTGCGTTTAATTATGCAGTCCAGTATGTCGGGAATGCTTTGTAATCTCCTTGACAAAAAGTAGCCGCGATACTCTCAATATTTGCTATTGGTTTCACCATAATTCCTCACCACAAACCACACTTCACAGAAACATCCATTCTAGTAATACACAAAAACGATTCAAATATTGTATCCAGATACTTGAGTTCTTAACATTTTGATACAACTTTTATATCGATTTTTTTATATAATTGTTACTGTAATATTTTTATGTAACTTCAATTGTCGCTAAATTTATCATTTGGACAATTTTTCTCACGATTTTGTCGTTTTTTAAATTTAATTTTTAATGAATTAACTTTTAATTTAACAAACTTGAATTTAATCATGTATTTTTGATGAAAAGCGGCTTTTAAATAAAAATAAAAATATTGTATGATTTTATGAGTCAAATTTAAGAACCGATACTTTGATATATTTCAATGATAATATTAATTGCAATTAGTTGACTGCTGTTAAATTATTGCAATTATTAAATTATAAGAATTATCATTAAACCATTATTATAACGTTAAATGATGTTTAAACAAAACTGAAATAAATATAATCGTTTCGAATTTGACCTGAAAAAGAAAAAGTAATCATTTTGTAACATTGACAAGTCAGAGGTTTTGCGTGTAATAAAAATGATGTGGTCAACATTGTCGGAGAAAAAATAATATGTATTTAAAAAAGATTACATATGCGTGGTATTTCCGAGATCGGATCGATTCACAAGCGGCGCGATGTCACAAGCCTCGTTTTATCTGTTAAACCGAATAACAACCGGCCATTATCAGGTTATGTACGAGTCGCGAGCATCGTTGTGTAACCAAACGCATTTTTGAAGACCTCGCAGCCGCGATCTCCATTCGAATATAAGGTACACACACTGCGTTACGTGACTTTGCCATCAACTGTTCTCTCTTTTCAACAGCTTAGCGCAAAAGCATATACTCGTCGCTATGAAAATATCGCAAACAAATTCCTCGATATCGAAATCAGGTCATTCGAATGCGATTCTTGAATTCCATCAATTTGTCACCTGCGAAATTAATTCGTTCAATTTTTGTCGATTCGGAACAGCAGAATCATATTTTTACTTTGTAGTTCTTGGCAAAACAACTTGGCGTTTATTCACAAACCGCTCATTTATTTATACCTTAATTTTGCACGCTCGAATATTGAAAAGCACATTCCACGAGTTCAAACAAATTGCCATCACGAAAGCAAAGTATGAGAGATGCAATCTGCACAATGCTAAACGTTAACAAACGCTGTTAACAAATATTATAAACATGACATGTGTGAGTTTGGAAGAGGGCAGTGGGGGAGGGGGCAAAGCCATTAAAGTGGCATCGCAAGCATCATCAGCGAGCACGATGCAAAGGCCACGGTTCTAATTTATGCGCGATATCGACTCAACGTCAATTCATTTGCTTTGTACGCGGCCTGTAATTGGTCAGTGACAGCTGCTGTCTCGGCCGCTTGGCTTACTTACATTAATCATACCAGCGCTGTGATTTCTGGCTACCAGTCTTGTTGATCCATGAAAGCGACATGTTCATATGTTCAGACACGTGATCAATCATATCATCGTGCCAATTCCTTTTGCAACGCTTCGTTTTCTAAACCAAATGCTTCACATACGTGCTGCACTGTGTGTGCTAGCTTTTTGCTATGTGGTAGAGAATATGCTCTGTGTGTGTGTAATTGTTTTTAGAACTGTGTTAGTGTATTAATGAGACGGATGATTGTTATGTGGCCTGAAAAATTGTTTTTAGAAAATGCGTTTTTTAAGACAGAGAGTGTCTGATTAGAAAATAAAAAAGTAGGGAATGTTTGAACATTTTTAACTGAAACGTTCGATATGTTGAAATTCAATTTAGGTACGAAGGTACGCGTGGAGAAACCGATTTGAAAATTCTACTTTTTTGAACTAATAAAAATGTCCGCTTTTGTGACATTCCAAGGATGTGTAAATTATGAAAGCAAACATTGTCACACCTTTTCTTGAGTTATGTACTGTGAATATCTTGAAATGGAAAAATATTTGATGTATCAATAAGTTCGATTTAAGCGTTTCTGAGCAGGAAGAGTTTTTGTTTCATACCGGAAGGCGAAATGATATATATATCAACTGATAATGAAAGTTGATTTATTTCCTGAGAATCCGATTATTGTGGAAGCAATTTGTTTAAATAGAAAGAACAAACCTTTCAAAGGATTCATTCAATCATAACAATCATTCATTTATCAGAAAATCGAATGGAAAATCTGATTGACATTGTGGATTACTCGTACCACAATACAACCCTTAACAATTTACAATGCTTTTCTAATTCAGAAATTGTAAATTCCTTTTTTCGTAAACTATTTAAAATCGTATTATAAATATAGCACGTGTATATTTAAAATTTAAATACAGACCACAAACGTAAGTTGGTGACCCCAAACTTGGACCGTTAAATTGTCTATCGAAAAATGAGCAATCGAGAAACGTTTATGAAGACAAAATATATACAGGGGTGAAAAAATGCTAATAAGAATAGGAGGAAAAAATAAGCGACGATAAATAATTCAGGGTTGGGGAGTTGTTTACGTTAGACCTGCGATTAGGTTGGGAGCAGATGAGGTCAGTAATCCATTAGGTGCGTGTGTAGTTACACAAGTCGGCACGTGGAGTGTCGTATGCACGCTACGTACCCCCTTCGGATTTGGGTGATGTAAATTCGTACGCAGTCACCTGGAGAGGCTTAAAAAGTAACCGTGCGAGGGGCTCACTTACCCCGAGCAACTGTCGGTCGCTCAAAAGGGAGCAAACAAACGAAATGTAATTCAGACCAGAGGGGAAAGACGCATTCAAGTGACGTTCATCTAAACAGTATATAACGCTTCTGGTATAATAAAGCCATGTATACCATAGTCATTTTCATACTTCATCAATCCTATTAAAACAAGTAGAAAATGTATCAATCAATGTTCAATTCAACAGTTGTATTATGTTCAAAGTGACGGCTGCTATGAATCGAGAAAATTGCTTTCGTAGGAAAAGCCGAGGAAGTTACAGCGCCTTGAAAATACGGCCCTGAACCGTCTCCGGCATATTGACCGTATATCGAACTTACGGCTGTTTCGCTTGTGCTACTTGGCTTAAGCCAGTCGCTTTTATTGCTTCGACTGTAAACGCCAACTTCCTCTATAAACGGATAAACTTTGTTCCCTCGACTTTTTTCACACCTCGCGCACTCATTTATGCGTATTGCGCGAGACGAAAAACTCATTTGAGGTCACATTTTGCACCTTCCATTGCCGTCGTACAACTTGATGAAAGTCAATACACATTGCAGGAAGAGAGGCTCGCGTTTGAAAATATAGTTGCCGAGAGAACAATGAATGAAGTGGATTTGAGGACAGCTTGAAATAACTGGCAACTCGGCCGGGTCACGTGACGGTCCGAACAAGTCTCATTTATTAAGCAAACTAGAGTGAAATATTTGCCGGGTGCAAGATGCGCGCTTATTGATAAGATTCATGTTGCCGCGATACATGCGCGATTTATAATAAGCCTGGCAGCCGTTCCATTTAACACGGCTCATAAATATCGCCGCTGAGCCAATTATTGTATTCGCGTATCTAATACGTGTTAAGAGATTAAAAGTTGGGGACAAGTTTCGCGTGATTTACGCTGCAATTTGTGAAGCTGCCTCATTTGTGTTTATCGTTAATGTGCGAAAGATTGAAATATGGCTGCTGTCTTTCTTTATCAGTTTTCTGCTAGTCACTTTTTTGTTCGGCAAAACAAAAGTTCCAATTTATATACGGCCTTATATGTAGTTTATACAGACATACTATATGTCTATCTTTTTATAAATGTTCCATTTACGGCACGTAAATAGTGACATCAATTTTCACTCAAGAGATCATATTCTTTTTAACGACTTTTTGAAACACCGCTTATTTCAATTCATTTGCATATATGTAATATAACGATATTTTAAAAACATTGATGTTGTGATAATATAAAAGTTGAAAAAATATGAATATTCTGTATCACATTGTTTTAAGTATGTATCATGTTCATTACGGTTGAAAATAGACTTAATATTCTAATTCTCTAAAACAGACCACATTTTGTGCTCAGGTAAATTGAAATCCCTTTCACTGGACTAAATATTTGTACAGTCCAACTAATGGCCAACCTTATTTACCTCACTAAATTATATTCGTTTCAGAAAAATAACTCCTGAACATTATTCTTTATACACCTTTCATTACTCATACTCAGCTCATCCCCAGAGTAAACATAACAATACAGAGATTTAGATTCCGGACCTTGATCCTTGTTTTTCATTTAACTCTCTTAAACTGATCCCGAAATTATTTTCATAGATGAATCTAAACTGTATATTTAAATGAAGTAAAAACCACAGCATTCGTATTCATCCAATTTCAAGCATTCAGTTACGAAATAAACTTAATTTACTTTTTATTCCATAACATACAACTGAGAAACAGAAAGTACATCATTTTACACTACCTGAAGGTTAAAATTACAGGAGTTATGAAGTGAAATTAAAATAACAATTTCAACGATTTGTTTGTTGTTTTATTTACAAAACCATTGTAGTATCACACACACGTGAAATATTTTACAAATGAATTGTATCTTTGCACACAAAACTTGGGTTGATAAATATTTTGAGGTTACTTCTCAACACACAATCAGTGTTATTTCAAAAGCAAATTTACATATACTATGTAAATGTGCAATTTGTTTGTAAATTTACATTTAATTATAATACAATTACAATTTCAATGTGAATTCACAACAACCGTCGATGTTATTTGTTGCTAACGAGAATTGTACTTGTAGAATATTTTTTTTGAGCATAACAAGAACAATTGATGGCTTCAGAAACACTGGGTATTTCAGCAACTAATTCTGGACGCAATTATAGAGTTATAAACTGTAGTGATTGCACTTAACTGGATTCGTTTGAAGTCACATTGTGTGATTAAGTCGCAGCCCAAATATAAGAGCGAGGCATTTAAGGGGATCCTCGTCGCCGGCTTTTTTTCTCGCTGAAATTTGAGAGGCGTGTTAAATTCGATATTTCAGCGAAATAAGAGAACCTCAAAGCCCGATCGTCGTCTTTCATTCGTGTTTGGATGTGTTCCAAATGAAAACACTAATACGAACTAACCGTTGCCACGTCCGGTTTTCTAACGTCTCTCTCCGTCTCTCTCGCCCCCTCGTTCCTTCTCTCTCTTTCTTTCTCCTCATCTCCTCATTCCCAGCTTTCGTCTGAAAATTTCCAGTGAGATCTCTGCGCATGATCAATTACTCATCCGTAATCAGTTCAAACTTCTTTTATTTACTTCCGAAATGTGTAAGGACAAATTATTCGCCAGTTATGTGGGAGGAAAAAGAGGAAAGAATCGCAAATGAAATGATAAAAATGGTTGACTTCTTTTAATGAGAAATAGTTATGTGTGAAATTCGCGGAAAAGGTTGGAAAAGAGATAAAATAAATCACGCACTTTGCATCCGGAAACATCGAAATTGCAGTGTAATTTCGCAAAGTGCTATTCGCAGTTGGTTTTTTTTCCGCATCCAAAAGCCGGCGTGGCGATTTTCGCTGCGCGCGCTCGCTCATAAAGTCCGAAAATAATTGACAGGTTATAATAAACTGTCAAGGATTATAGTTAACGCGCGTCAGCCGAAGGCTCGTGACTTTAAATGAACGGTGAAACCGCGCGCGGGGTTACGGTTCAATGTTCGCGGATCGCAGCGCCTTATGCGAGTTATGCACGCCGATCCGTATAGCCCGTCACTTTGTACAAACGAAAGCATAGCTAGAAAGTCCACACTTCGAGTATCCAACTTCAAACACATTTTTTGCCACGAAGAATTTTTTTCCAGGTCCTTTTTTAGTGACGACATTTGAACCTAATTGATAGAGCAGCTGCGACACACGCAAACTAAACTATACCACAATTAAACAAATAACGATGAATAAACACAATGTCGCAGTTGGAAGAAATTGGTTTGTTCGATTGGGCCGACAAAATTAATCGAATTAAGACAAAGCATTTCGTCTTTTCTTTACACAATACATGTTTCAAAATACAAATGCATTTGTCAGACGGTGAATAGTTTAGTTGATATGGAGAAATTTATGTGTTAGGAGATTAAGATCTCCGAGCAATAAATTTCTAAATCTTTCAAAATCGACTTCGTTCGAAGAACATGGCAGGTCTCTCAATGTCGATACAGCGCATGCGCTCTTAGGAAAGTGTCGACAGAAGCGACCGTATAATGCAGTCTATACATTTGAATAAATGATGTCTTTGACCATCTTTTCTCAGCTTATATGATCGTTTAGAAAGAATGATTATTAATGATTGAAACAACTGGGAAACAGAAGTAAATACAAGCTCGAGTTTTTTACTCCACTTACAAAATAGAAAATTCATTGAATCAAGTTATTCTGGATTGCATATATATGATAATCACGTCAAAAGTAATATGAAAATCTATTTAACTAAATCACAATGAGCTAATTCCGTGTCACACATAATCGGCGTTCATTTTATTACGTTCACGATAAATATTCAATTTAGTCTCTGCGTTGATTAATTTATCGCGTCGTATCAAGTTATATTTACAAAGTACAAAAAATAAACTAATTCCCTGATAAACACACTTGATCTCATAAGACGTTCATTTAAAATAAATTACAGTAATAACTCGTAATATATTCGCCGGGAATAAGCTCTAATTTTCATTGTGTACATGCTATAATTTATCTTCCGCCACGAATCGTCTCCTCGAATCTATTTTATAACAGATAATCATCTGTAATTCATTTTTCAAACTTTCCTGCTTCTACGTAAACTTCATCGTAAACTTTCTACACCCGAGAAAACATTCACAATTTGTCATTTCGTTAGCACGAAAAAAACTCCACCGCAAATAGAACCGATCATTTTGCCTCTGAAAAAAAAAGCATGCCGTGTTTACTTGTGTGTTGTTATACGATGACTAATTTTACGCTTCGAAAGGTTTTCACCCAGCTCGGAAAAGTGGTGGAAAATTGTATCTAGTCAGGGCCGTAGTTGTTCGTTGACAAGCCCGGACTGAAAAAGTCAGCGACAAATCAGTTTGATTTCGATGACCGACGGATTTCCAAACAGATGAAGAGATGATCTTCTGGGACAAAATGTTTTTGATAGCAATAGATCTCCCTTTTCACTCGAGATCATTTTCGAATTATTTGTCTGCTGAGATAAACAGCTGTCGTAATTATGGAAACATGTGCGCTGGACCTTCTCTAACTCGGTTGCTTTTGAAAATTTATGGTGCCTATTTGGTCATGCTCGAGTACCAGGGAAAGATTTTTCCCTTTTGTTAAGCCAAATGCTAAAACAATTATCGTTTCGCAAGCTAATATCACGAGCTCAAATTCAAAGATTTTTCACAAAATGAATGCTCCGAGGCGTTTTTTTTATTCCGATCGTAGTTAAAAAGCATTTCTCCAGAGCCAAAGGCACACCTTGATAGTCATCTGTAATGCAGTAGTCTACCTGCTTTAAGGCTGCCATTTTATAACTTGAAACTCACAGCGACTGTTTCGCTTGAAATATTCGTCTGAGCATGGCACCTAGTCAAGCAATATAATTATCATTATTATTTCATTTTACATTTTTAATGAACGCTCGAATTGCTCTTTTACGTCTGATAAGCATGTAATTAAAGACGTAAAATCAAATTTTCTACTCTAGATTTATGATTTTTATAAACGTCTTTTTGAGTGTTTTATAGACATAATAACTACACAGTTTACAACAATCTAAGTGTTAATACATATTTCATTGTGTCTTTACGATAATACTTAAAAAACAACTTTGTATTCGTAATCATTTTTATTCTTCAAGTTTAATGTTCTGTTTGAACTTTGAATAAGCAATTATTTATACAAATAAGAATGTTATTATGATGAAAAAAAAATGAATGAGTTTCATAACATAAACTTGTATACTTCTTCGAATTATAATATAAAACGATTTATATAATTTATACAATGTCAGTTTAACTGAAATTCAAGTCGAAAATGTATTTACAACTAATTTGTAAAACTATTCACAATTGATTGTCGTTAAATCGGGCATTTTTCATCGAACAAAAAGAGTCAATTTAACTCACATTCTTTTGACCAATCACGTCCAAAAACGTCGGTTCCTACGAGCCTAGCTATTCTGGTCAAATTAGTGTGTTTCTAGCGTCCGGGCAGTGTGTTGTAGTGCCTGTTATATATGTACATATCATGTAGACTAAAGAATATTACAAATACTATGTTTTTTATTTCACTAAGTGAACTATTTTAGTTTTAAGTCAGTGGCTGTGATTGTTGAGTCGTTTCGAAATTTGGATTACGTGTCATTTGTTTTGGATATTGTAGAACTAACACATTTTAACGTTCAGGTTTGTCAGTTTTCGTTGCACTTTGTATGCAAGTAAACTTCTACCAGTTTTCGTTGCGTCTGTTCCTTTTCCAAGCAGAAATAAAATTGCTCGCCTCCACTCTTTGTTTAGTCAAATTGTCGTTTCATTATTTAAATAAACATAAAACAGTTCACGTGCACATTATCCGTTTGAGAGATAAATCTCGGATGAGTTTCTAGTTTATGTGAACTCTATCTGCGTCCTTTTCTATCATTAAGGGACGTGACACATTAGTGGATGTACAACAGAGATAAAACGATTACAATGTGTTTTCTGATGTGTCGTCAAAATGGCGGAGTTTTAGAGATCCCTTTGCTTTTCAACTTTAATGCATGACTTTCTAAAGTTTCAAAATCGGATTTCATTAAACCACTTTTTACATATTTCTCATTCGTTTTAATGTTATCGACAATCGGTTCAGTAGTATTATACGCTTAATGATTTTCATAAGAATATCAAAATGGAATAAATATTTCCATGTTCAATAAAACTCAATTCATGGCTTAACGTCGACTCGATTTGTTCGTAAAATAATGCATAATGTTCGTTAAATAATAAATTAGGCAACGAACAATTGACACGATTTCATCATTTTTACATTTCCTTGAAAGTCGATCGTTAAAGTGCATTAATGCTATAATCCTTAAAAATAACATTCCTATATTCGAAGACATGAAATATTTGGTCGGATAAGTGATTTGTCGCGCACGAACTAGCCGGAAGTGAAATAACAAAAATATTCATCACCAACGACGCTTTATTTACGAAATCAATGTGTTAAAAAATGTTGAACGCTTCTTGTTTTCGAAGATTTCCAAACTGCCATCATCGTCGAAAGTTAGCCTCTAAATCACTGCCGATTCTCGGAAAAGCATTCAGTTAATCTGTTTTATCTCACTCTCCGTGAGGTGAAAAGTGCGCTTTTTTTGTTTCACATTACTCAGCCGTGAAATTCTTCAAGATCAAATTTTCCACTCGATCCAGTTGAACTCGTAAGAATTTTCGCGGCCTCGGGAATAAATCAATCCGCTATCGGACCCTCGAGGCAATAAGTTTTTGTAAATATGGGCAGAATCTGTCAACGAGTTGTCCCCTCGGTTTATGTAGCCGCGTCGCTTACGCACAATCGAGCGCATTGTCTGACAGCTTTTTCCCACGAGCTCATCGGCGACTTTTCGAGCTCATTCATCCTTTTGCGATTCATTTTACTTCACTCCTTTTTTGTCACCGCCTCTTTCTTTCATTTCATTCAGCCTTATAACACACAAACTGGTTCCTCCGATCGACGAGACGCGCGCACTTGCGGTCTCGTCAACCGAGGTGTAGAAAAAATATTTACACCCAACGGTGTGAATCTCCACTAATTCAATTACGCTCGCTATTCGATATTTATTATGTCCAAATCATTTTTTCCAATCCAACTAATCGAATTACTTTTGAGCGCACAAATTACCCTCCACGGTTTCGGTGGATTCATTTTTGATCAAATTCTCCTTTGACACCGAAACACATTTCTGTGTACATATTATTTTCTCATTTTATCAAACTAATCAACTTCGGCACGATAAAGAAACGATAGACTGAATTAATTAATTCATTACTAATTACATCGAATAGGGAATTTCCGTCGACGCCAAATCATATTTCCTTTTCATTTTTACTCAAACACAAATTGATGTATTTTGAATGAATTCATGGCTCATTTACTTTCACTCCAAACGATGTAAAAATGTTTATCGCTGTAATTAAAGAAAATCCTCTTGAGAGTATAATGTGAAAATTAGAATATTTGTCAAAATGTGTTTTACTGTTAGATTCAATGTTTAGTTATGTATAAGTGGAAATTGATTATTTATAAGTAACGCGTGGCCATATTTTGTGCTGAGGAAAAGTTGGAGGAAAAAATAGTTGACGAAACTATGAGAGAATGTAAACTCATAAACGCAAGATATTCGTTTGACAAGAAAAGAAAATAAACGGCGCAAGAAAGAGGGCAATAAACGAGAACAAAGAGGGCTTTATTTACGGAACAAATTTTTATTTGATAAATACATAACTCCATAAATAATGTTCTGTTTAATCTGTTTGTTTAAACAGGTTTAATTATACAATATATCACGTGTCGCACGTTGATAATGCTCTTATCGGCAATAAAATAGCCGATCTCATCTTCGTTTATTAAGTGTTTTATTTTAAGCTTGAAATCAATGAAACTCGATTCAGATTACGTTCAATTTAAAACGCATTTGCTGTCTCTGCAGTCAAAAAAGCCTATTTTTTTCATTTTATATTCAACTTTCAACAAAGTTTCGAATGAAAAGTAAATATTGACCTTCGAATTATGTTTTTACATCTGGAAATTCAGCACTCCGGGTTTCATAATTCGCAATACAAAACACGTCAACAAAAAATAAAAACATCTTTCGTGGAGTATAAAATTTCTTTGTGAATTTTATCGAACGATAAAAAACTTGGCGTCTCATAAAAATATCGACATAAAAATGTAATAACAATGCGAGTTGAGTTCAACTTGCAGTAGACATAACCTCACTTTCCGACAGGTCTTTAAGAGGATATCAAATTCATGTCTGTTAACTCCCTTAAAATGTTTATTTTTTATAACTTCTGTTAAGTTGAAATAAGTTTTGGAGCAGCAGTTTTTCACGTTTTATGTTAACAATACACTTTAATATTTATCCAATTTGAAGTTTCAGCAAATGAAATTATCATAATAATTAAATATTATTTAACAATTTTTTCATTGAGAAATATTAATTTTTTAATGAACACGGTCATTTTATATCAAATATTTCTCATTTTCATACTCATTTACGATGTTAAATTTTACATCAAGTATATCTCATTTTACACTTTGCACTATGACAATAAGATATTTTTTTATTAACTATTTTTATAGTTTTTGGTATTTCATGTAGCAAAAACACATTCTTCCACAAGTAGCACGCTTCAACTAATGATTATAAGCAACATTGACATAAAAACTCACAGTCATTCATAACATGTCTGAGCATATAAAATTGAACTCCCCGGTACAAAAATATGCGCAAAAACGCCTATACATTTTAACGTATAAGAGAGTTTGATATAATTATACAATTCATAATTTTTATTAAATTAATTATTTATACCTTTATATCATTCATTATAGATAAAAATATTAATTATAGTTAATTACATAAATAGGATACATATTTAAACACGTTTTTTTAAATAAGTGCTACTTTTATCATTAAACTGTAAACTTCAACAATTAGAATTTATATATTATATAATATATAGTCTGGCTATATAGGTTAAATATTTGAAATAAACTAAAATCGTTTTACGAGGTGCTACGAAAGCGTTATAAATGAGAACAACGTGTTTTTAGTATAATGGCATAGTATATATAATATAACAAATTATTCTCATATTTTATTAAACTGCAATAATTTATACAGTAAATGATTGCTTCATCTATATATTATAAAGGCAATTATAATGTTATTTGTTGTTGAATATAATTATTATAATTCATACTTTGAAAGAATTTACAATACAAATTAGTGTAACATAAAGTAATTTTACACATCTCATGTTTAAATTTAGACATTTCATACGAAGGAATTATGTGATGTACATTTCATATTTGTTAATATGATAAATGAATGAGAATGAAATACTGAAAGAAAATGATTAGTAAAATACTTTTATATTAAAGATTATAAATATTACACAAATATCCAAAATATGATAAAATATAGTAATCTTATGATAGATTTAATTTTTATTACAAAATAAATTTATATATAAACAGTGAAACTTCATTTCATATAAATATATGCAATTTTATATTAATAATTAAAATGAACTTTTGAATTGATTATTAAATTAATTATCTACGTAGAGAAGAAATTCGAATATTCTAATAATATTAAAATTACTGCATTATTAAGTATATAAGAGAAAAAATGATTAAAGCATTAAAATTGATCGATGCATAATAGCAACGTTACACATTCTTTCATAAAACTCGACTTAACTTTATAATATTTGTATAATTTTTGTTCTTCATAAAATTACTTAATCTCATTTTCTTATTTTATCACGATTGTCAATTTCGCGTCCCAAACATTCCTAAAGCAATAAATGAATATTTGGTACGTTGAATTTTGGAAAAATCATTTACAGTTTGTGCGCGAAAGATCGTAAACGTTAATTCCAATGATGGAGTATGAAATAGATGAAAAGAGAGGGTTAAGCTCGCGAGCAAAGGCGATGAAGCATCGCAATTTAATCGAATCAGCAGCACGGATCGGTCGTGAATCGGTGTGCCTAAAATATGCATGCCACGCGCGTGTACGCGGTCTGTTCGTCGCCGCTAATGGGCGCGTGAGTGCGCACACATACGCGTGTGCATGTAAGCGTGTCAACACACCCGCACACGCGGATTCCATGCTGTGTCCGCCACGACGGTAGGCGTTTCCACCGTCATTATAAATCAGAGTTAAACACGCTAATTATATCGAGTCCGAGTCGTAACTGCGAGGAGCTGTACGAGAGGTGGTATAGTGGTGCTCAACTTTGGGTCAAATCATCAATTAGTCATTCTCTTAGTTTTTAATCTCTTCTTGGCATATCATTATCATTATTATGTTCACCATGCAATGATTTTGTCGTGAAAACGTAAGACTGTAAAATAACGGTGTTTTATTGAAATGCACAGAGTTTGTAAATGTGACATCTGTTTTTATTCGTCGTCGAAATGTTGTTTTGAAGATCGCAACATTGAAGAACACGAAGTCCAATGTTTGAAAACATAATAATTATAATATAAACAGCGCTTATTCATGCTACCGAGTCTAATAAAACTACTGAAAGGTTATGGCGGATAACGGCAGAAGCGAAAATTGGCGAGAACTTAAAGGTTAACACGTAACGACATCTCGCGTTTCTGATATTGATCGAGCGAGCTGCTCATTGAGTTGGCTCTTCTCATTTTTATTTGTGTCTACAAAATAGTACATTTGAACCAAAAATGTGCTTTACATGATATACAAACTATGCTAAAAAATACTTTTTCTCCTTTCCTGCTGCAATAAAATGATACCGTATTTTTGCGATTCATAAAGTCATTAATCTTTCTTCTGTTATAACTTGAATGTTTGTGCAAATTCAATTGATCGAATTTCATGTTGCATTTTAATTGGATTTAATGAGAACATGTTTCAATTGAAAGCGATCGAAAAAGAAGTAGGTTTGAAAATTGTCGGATTTGTTTTTATTTGTTGAAATCCAATTGAGATCGAGATGATGTGTTAAAGTTGGAAACTCAACTGAAAACGAGAGCGTGAAGTGCAAAGACACAGCTATTTCTGGGCTGCATCCCCTGCAGCGATGACAAGCTCGTCATATCACTCGACCAGTTCGGCTACACTCGCAATCAAATAAAAGCGTTCGGGCGCACTCGCGAAAACGACAAGTCGACCGTTATTTTTTGCTAGTCCAGCTTGTAACTCAGCACGGCAGTCTAATTCTTCTAATCGACCAACTTCCATAATCCAATAAACCGCCACAAATTACACTGCTCGCTTATCTTGATAATCGAGTTAACATATTTTCTCAAGTGAAATGTATCTATAGGAAAACGAGCGAGAATTACACACTAAATTTGTAAAAGAGATGAAGTTATTTTTCCTCTTCTATGTATATATATAAATATATATATATACATGTATACAAGTGCGTATATATATGAGTTTCTACGATACTTCTGACGTTAAAAAGTATATACTACATTGCGGGGAAATGACACAATCTCACCTTCAATCCCCCTCTCTTCAGTTCGTTGGCCAAGTTCTTGTAACTGACAAAATAAAATCCCTGTCAAAAAAAGTTTGACTTTTATTTGCTGATCAGTTATATCTGTTTTCTGGGCGATCGCATGCCAGCCAGCTAGATCTAATAGACGAGTCCGCAGTCCAATGGGTTGAGCGTCTGTAACCGGTTTTCTGATGTATGTGTGTGTGTGTTTGTGTACACATACAATACTTGAGTCCCTCGAGTGCACTCGGCTTAAAAGTCCTGCCCGTTTGCCCTCTAGCGAAGCTGCGCTTGAAAATGCGTCAAGAAACCTGTTTGCAGTGTGTCCTAACCTTGGGCCATATATAATAATGCAAGTACTAAAGTACGTACAATACTTGTGCCTCCCCACCGACTGGTCCTCGAAGACGACAAATTTGGGTTTTTACGTATAATCAATTCATAAAGAAAAAAATTGCGGAAACCCTGAGATGGTTAGGTTTGACTGTTGGTAGACTCAGAACATCAGTAAAAAAGTTAACATCAAAGAAATGACGATGACGGTATTCTATTCCAAATGATAATAAGACATTAAGAGGAGCTGGATAATTAAATACTGGTTTTACTGGTCGAGTGGCAACATTGTGCGACGAATCGATGACGAGGCGCGATTTCGCCGGCTCAAACTGCGACGCTTTTTACGTTTGCGCCATCTCCTTCTCGTATTTTAAGAGCTATCGAGGCCTCCTCTAGTGTTAATTATGTCGTCTTCAAATCCGGAGACACCGCGATTCGGTTTATCCTCCGCCGAGACAAGCCTCTTGCAAATTAGCCTCGTTGACTCTCGGCCAGACGCGTCATTTAAATCCAGTTCGGCCAAATGGTCCTTGAAATTCAACGATCACTAACTTTCGTTAAGCTCGTCGTTTAATATCATTCAATATAAGTTAGTTCCTAACATGGAACATGCTGCCAATTTGAATCCTGAAAAAAGGACATACAATTACTGCCTTTTATGTCACTTGGAGAAAAAAAGAAATATTCTTATCCGAGTTTAAGTCACGTATAATGTAATTTTTAAACCAGAAGTATGTACAATATATAATTAAAGAAATCACATTATATTACCTTGCTACGCGCAAAATTTAAAAAATGCTTACAAAGTGACTCTAAAAAAACAAAAAAGGCATTAATCACATATTTCTTAACGTACTAGAAGAACCATTGGAACTAATGTCTGTTCAACTTTTGTCCACAGATTGCGCGAGGATCGATCGGACTAAAAGAGTCGTCACAGGAGAGCATACTTACTAGAATCCAGGAGGCTTTAGTGTTACGATAAGAAGACGCAGTGCCAACAACTGGGAGTCGTGGAACAGGAAGCTGATAAACGGTCCAGGAGATAACGTGATGGTCGTGTGGTGATCCAGGGTGAGCTCGAATCGCAGCCGCCCGAGTCGCCGATTAGCAGACCAACCAAGATAGAAAACAGGGAAATAACGAACGGTATTAAATTCAATATAAAAATGTATTAAAGACGTTACTGTAGTTAATAAATTAATATAAAATAATCTATATTTTATGAGGCACTTGATACAATTTAAAAAAGATTATTATTTTTAATGAAATTTGCGCGAATGTGTCAAGAGTTTTTATTTAAAACACAGGATAAAATATACATTGGAATAAATAAGTGTTCGAATCGATTTCTATGAGGTAGTTTAAATATTTTCTAAAATATCAAAACAGTAACGAATTCCTTTATATATATTTTAAATTTGCATATAAATGGATGATAATGATCAATAATGCAATACACGCTAATTTTAAACGACGCTTTTGATATTATTGGGTTTTAATATGCTATATGTTGAATATTGTGTTTCATTTTTAAACAATATCTAATTGTGTTATATATCAATTAATGTTTCATAACATTACTTCATTTAAACATTTCATCTTTTGAGACAAATAAATATATCGGCTCAAATTACTTCACTTTGAATGAGCTATCTTTCTGGGAGCAATATTTACGTCATTAACTCGGTACGTCAAATTCAGTTTATTTACGAAAGTAATATCAGTCTCTATTCAAACAGCCATATCTTATAAAACAAAGCGAATGACCTTATTTCCGTAAAATCATCTGATCTATCTTGTTACGTGCAAAAAAGTTTATCTACATCGCTAAAATAAAATGAACTTAACATGTTGCCTTCAACCTTCTACAAGGCATTTTTCCATTATATAAGTTTTAAAAAGTAAAATTTATCTTCTCCAACGAGATTACAGTAGGTTTTACAATATAAACAGCACAAAAGATGCATCACAAAGAATCTTTCTGTTCTATTTCAGAAAGTAGATCTCGGGTAGACAAGGATAACACAAGGTGGAGGTCGTGAAAGTGGTTGAAAGCTTGGAAGACCCCGATTGTTTGGAAGTGATGTGTTCGATGGACGGGGCGCGTCTCTCGGGTGGAGGTTGGGGTCTGAACAACGCAGGTGATACGTGGTGCTGGACAGAATCGGTGGGAACAACAGCAGGACGATCGTTGAGCAGGCTGGCGGGCCCCGGGGAAACGTTTCCAAGGGCATGGCGACCACGCCACTAGGCGGTCGCCTCCCGAACGTAAATCGTAAAGGATCGTCTCCGTGCGTGAGTAGCTCTGGCAGCAGCAGCGGCTCAGCCTCCAGCCAGAGAAAGCAGCAACAGCAGGAATCACGCACCGGCAGGGATCATCATCATCATCACCACCATCGTCACCACCAGTCCAAGTCCGGACAGTCCCACCACCATCATCATCACCATCATCACCACCACCACCATCAAGACAGCAACAAGAATCAACACCACCGCAGCAAGCAAGACCGACAGCAACATCAGCAACAGCCAATACAACAATCGGATCAGCAAGCAAGCACGGTGGCTGCGCACGCCGGGGAACTCGATCCGGCCGCGACGAATGCGACCAACAACTTCGAGTACGACGATAATGAATGGGATATCGGCATAGGAGATCTCATAATCGATCTTGATGCTGATATAGGTCCGTCTTCATATTTTCTTTATTGACCTGGACTATTCTAATTTGCTATCTGATTTAATCCAAAATACCGTCTAGGGAGCAAAGAATAGAAGAACTTCCTAGATAGTCTTTTTGATAAGCTATATTAATTAAATCGCGATTAGAAATCTTGTTGATAAGCTTTGATTTCACGTACAACCATTCAGTTCCTATATCAGATCAAATTCATAAATTATCTAGATATTAGTTGATTAATTAGCGAATATCTAAAAGCGTCTAAAGTGATAATAGTATTATTCTGACAATATACAAGTCGGGAGTACTTCGGTAATTGATCAGTTAATGACTGAAGAATCAATTAAAAATTACGTCCCAGACACGTCGAGCTGTTCTAAGTGGTACTCGATGACGAAATAATTAATACCAAATGAATGTCGTTTCTATTCATATTTTGTCAGCTTTGGAAAAAACAACAGTTATTATTAGAGAAAAGTTATGGAGAAGCTGGATTTTTGATCGGCTTATTTGTTCCCGATTATAGTTTGGAAATATTTCATCAGGAATATAGAATTTGCGGTTTATTGGAAAAAGCTCGACGTCTTTGACGAATGTTAAATCTTATCGCTTTATTATTATTATTCAATATTGAGAGTTCGAAGATGCTTACTATAGAGCTAGATAATCACGTCAAAAGAGTAATTAAGCGTTAATTGCATTCAACGACGATTAAAATACTATTAGTGATTCTTACAAAATACTTATCGAGATAAATAACCAGGTACTGAAGCGCATTGCGTCAATTAATAATCCGTTCCATTAGCTTCAATCAAGTCGAAAATGATATTGCGTTACATCGAATCGCACGTGAAATCTCATTCGGCAATGCAAAGATTTTGAAATGTGGTCGATTAAAAATATGCCACTGTACGCACGAACATATATTTGTACATTCCCGCATTTTATCTCATTTATCTTAAACATATGCTGCTGAAATGAAATGGCACACTCACTCACACCAACTTGCTCCCTTTTACTTTTTAATTATGCTGTAGAATTTATTTTTACACAAACACAACCGTTACCGAATATCTTATTCAGTGAAATTTGGGAATTTCGAAATAACGATTTTTATCTTGTTAAAATTTTGTCGGATTATAATTGGATGTACATGAGATACAATAATGTAAAATATTTCAGATTAACCATTTAATTATACTAAGTCGTGTTATTAATAGTCATTCACAATGATATCAGCTCTGCTGATTCAAAATTCAATAATCTGTGGATATTTAGTTATCTATTCTTATCTAATTATTCCAAATCGTCTCTAAATTTACTGTTACCCTAGCATTGCTATTGAACATAAGTTTTATTTATTAGACATTTATTGATATTCAGTTATTAACTGAGCTTTAATTCAGAAATATGAAACTCAATTCTTATTTAATTAATTAGATAACTTTTGACGATTAAATAGATAGCAATAATTTCCAATGATTGCTACATATAAATATATCATTCTGCATTTGAACACACAAAAATGTATAAAACACGTTGGATAAGAATTTTTTTGTTGTGGAATTGCAGAGAAGACGAGGGACGAGAAATTGAGTTCGGGGACAGGCATGGCTTCATCGCCTGCCTCGGCATCAGCGACGACTAATCACTTAAACTCGGCAAGCAGCAGCAGCAGCTCCCCCTCGTCAAGCAACGGTCAGTTTTCGTCCTCGAGCTCATCCAACACGGGTTCGTCAAGCTCGCAGGGCAGTAATAGTGGTAGCGGCGCTTCATCCGGTGGCGCGGGCTCGAATTCAAGTTTAATTGGCACCGTAGGTGGCGCCAGCAACAAGCAGCAACAGGTCGCCGGCGTGAATAGCGCGGCGCACCCGAACCAAGGTAACCCCGGCAAGATGGCCGTAGAACACTCGGCTACGGTGGACAAGGGCCTCAAGATGAAGATCAAGCGCACCAAGCCAGGTACAAAAAGTAGCGAGGCCAAACACGAGATCGTCAAATCGAACGAGCTCAATGGTACCGTGTCTGCACAAGACGCAGCCAATTGCTCCTCTAATAGTTCCTCCAACTCGTCCGCGTCCATGTCCGCAGCGAGTCCCGCACAAGGACAGATGCAAAACGCAACGCAGGACAGCCAGAGCCAATCCGGCCAGAGCAAATCCAAGCCAGGCCACCAGGGGGCAACGTCTGCCAGTGGCAGTGGCGCTGGTATCTCCACCACTGCGGGCTCCAAACGAGGCTCCAGTGGTCATCGCAGGTTTGTTCATTTTATGTTCATTTTTTCTTGTATTTTTTTAATTATGCTTATTACTTACAAATATGGTAATTTTTTATTCATTAAATGTTAATAAATCATTTTGAAATAGTTTTGTAGTTATTTTAGTTATTTCTTAAATTTATTGAAGAAATATAATATTATTACAAAGCTATAAAAATGCTTACTATTTCACACGAATGTTTTTTATATAAATATAGAACGTTCCACTTAAAGAGACGACTTAGTAAAATAAATTTCATATTTATGAAGTAAATTTCAGATTAAAAAAACAGAAAAATTTGTTTTGTAATAGCAAACAGTATATTTGCTTATATTTAACACGAAATTTCAAACAAAATTCATGACAAAGGCTTGTTTTTGAACGTATATTTTACTTTTAAGCTGTTATGAATTTCTGTAATTCAATTGAAATTAGGAGATTATCCGGTTGAATTATAGTTTGACACGAGTGCAAATTGAAAATAAATTTTTTCTCTGTTTTTGATGTTTTTAGAATAATGCTTTCGAATCTAATCATTTAAATTTCTTTTTACATTTATATTTAAAAAAGAAATTAATCAAATATCTTCTGTCATAATTAGGTAACAAGAGACAGAACGAACATTTTCTGTCATAAAATGTACAATTTATCTCTAGCTTATTTTCAAGTCAAGTTATTTCCAAGAGAAAACTCATTTTCATTTTGACAAATATTTCAGAATATATATTAAACTTTCAATCCCCTTTACTTCATGTTTTTGAGTCCAATATTCAATTGAGATCTTTATCCATTCTTATTTTCGTAAATCCATTCTAGTTATGTAACTTATCATTTCGTAATATATTCTATTATCATGCCGTATAAAATATGACACTATCATTTTGTATCTTTGCCTTACATATTTATATGGATTATTAGAATTTCATCGATTAACCATTTCGTTACCTATTTAATATATATTTTTAATCATATTTACTGTTCCGAACAAATGCATACATTTAAAAATTATATTTTTCAAAAAATGATATAATATATACTAAAATAATTAACTCCCCAACTACCTATTACTTCATATCATTTTTAATCTTAAACAATGTTTAATTTCATTCCAGGGACAAAGCCCGCGACAAGCATGAAAAACAGCCACAAAGTAATCATCAGAGTTCACAAAATAAGCCAGAAATGAATGGCAGCATAAGGCCGATGATGCAGAACCACTCGGGAGGTACGGGTAGCCAAAACCCTAGCTCCGGTCAAAGCATAGGCTCACCGCCCGCGACATCGACAAGTGGCACCTCGGGGTCCTGTTCGTCGTCATCGTCGGTCTCGTCAGCGCCATCTTCCGGCTCGTATTCAAACTCGGCGTCTCCGGGCGCATCATCCTCTTCCTCGTCAGCGATCGCGGCGATTGCTGGCTCAAATACGGGCCAGCAACAAGGACCAACGCCTGCGGCCACAGCGCCCCAGCAGCAACAACCGACTGGTCCGCCTCCAAGTTCACGTACCGGTGGCGGATTCGCGGTTTCGCAGGGCGGTTCCAGCAACGGTTCCACGGCACCTTGTCCGCCAGCCAGCCCGGCCAGCGCCACAGCTGCTGCTGGCTCGGCTTCCAAGCCTGAGCAAACCAAGGTCACCGCGGTCACTGGTACCCCCACTATGGGCACTATGCCCGACGATTCTATGGACATGGCAGCCAGTCCACCGCCAACCAAGAAAATGAAAATTAGTCCGAAAAATGAACCAAAGGTAAGTGATGTTCAGTCAATTTATTTCATTAATTGGAAATTTAAAAAAATTTAATATACAAATGATGTCTTTGCATGTAAACACATACAAGTGTAAAAGATGTTTTATTAATTATTCTTGGATCCAATAAACTGGCAGAAGCTCGTTTTTTAAAATCATGATACATTTAATGCATCAAGTAGAATCAAAATATTATTATTTTAATCTCGAGTCATTAATATTTTGAATCATATAAAATATAGACACTTTTATGAGTTCGTATAAATTATAACTGACTATAAATGAATGAATGATTAAGGCAGAACTGTATGAGTATTCTTTTTACAAGTTATAAATGAAATGCAAATTAATTATAGAAAAATTATTTATGTATAACTACAGACATTATATGTATGATGTCCTGTATTAATATTAGAG